>JARHVA010000895.1:1602500-1652500 GCA_037957365.1 Torreya grandis
TTACTAGTCTGAACAACCTCACCTAAGTTGGGGAAGATGGTAACATGGGATCATCTAATGTGGTAGGTTTATACAATGCCATGACCCCATCTAGAATATCATGGAGTGATCCCATTACTAGGGACCCCCATTTGATCTCTTCCTCATCTATTGGATATGTAAAATTCAAACCAGATAGACATTATATCCAAAATATATCTCAAAATCAATCTATCAATCTATCTATACAACTAGTATTTTACATCAAAAACTATGTATTAAAATTACAACCATTTATTACCTATCCTAGTGTCACTAATCCCCATCTCCCCATCTTCTCATCCACTGATCATGGTCTCTCCATCAGATCATCCCCTAAATATCTCATCTGTAGAATGCCTCCTAATCAAAACAGATCCTTAGATGCCCACTCATGCATGTCTTAGGCCCCACCTTAGTGGTGACTCTATAGACCAAACCTACCCTAGACATACTAATTGGTCATCCACGATGACCACTCTCTGTGATCTATTTTTTCACTAATGCCTCCATTAGTGGTATAAATTGGGTGTTCACTACCCCTCCTACCTTGATGTCATTTATGGTACCTACAACACTCCTGCATCCATGTCCATACCCTCTCTAGCTACCAACTATCATGCTCAACCTATCCATGGTCTTAGACATCATGGTTTGACCTCTAGTCTCATGATTACCGCTCCTCCTCATCCTTCTATCCCGCTTGTATCTTTCACATGCCAAGACCAAAATATGGATACCACTATCACAGACACCATGTGAGGAACTCCAACTTATCCTAGCAATCATGCCACTAGATACAACTCTACCTACTAATTTTTGTAGCTTGTGATTTGTACTCATGTTAACTCTTGTACTACTATCACCCAACTAAACCAAACTATCATAATGTGCATTAGGCTACCACATATTCTCTCTTTATGTGATTGTATCTAGCACTGGTAAGTTGGGCACATCCCATGACACCTAATATTATATTAATCTAAGTACCTAAGGTAATAAATCATCGACCACATGGGAAAACCTAGCTAGATGATATATTAAAAACCTTTGATATATCTAGGAACTCAGTAATACCACTAGACCCATGGTCTTCTTCCCTCTAGATAACATCACATACATATCATGCATGAGCTGAACCCAGATGATATAACCCAAGTCATAGAGTTCCCCATGATCTAATATCGAGTGACACAATTTTATCGTATATAGAGGTACCTTGTCATCTGGCTTGTGACACAACACTTGTGATATAACAAGCAATATCATAGTCTCCCATATGTCTAAAATATAGGCAATATAGACATCAATTAGACTCACCCTCAATCCTAGGTAAATCTTATCCTAGCATGTTGGCCATCTTTCTAATGCTCACCTCTCATCCTAATCATCAGGTATCCCTATGATCACTGGTGTCTTAACTATAGGAAATCCAATCAATTCATGGACATCCTATAAAGTGATACCAAGCTCTATGCTATCCCCATCCACCACCTATCTAAAATTATTGGTCAAGCATTATTAGGCTCCTAAGAACATGACCACTAGATCAATATTCAATAGAATCCATTGCATCTCCATGATACCTCCAAAGCTTAGTGCAACCAATCTAGCTCTATCTACATATGTCAGGCACTTCAATAAATCTGATATACATGATGCGTCTAGTAATCACCAAAATCTTTGGCACCCCTCTAATAATCAAATAACAAAATATGTATTAGACCTTCATGTCACTTATATTCAAAACACATTCTTATGAAAATTCACATAAAAAAACCTAATTTACTTTAAATTATTTGTTTCTAACTAATTTGACCTATATTTAGATTAATTGACCATTTCAATACTTAGTTTTGCACTGTTGGCCATAAATGTGATATATTGGATATGTTACGTCATTTTAGTACTATATCAGCCACTTAGAAACATACTTAGTTGACACTAAGTAGTAGGTTGGCTATTTGGAATTAAATAACTATGTCAGATCTTTGATTTTTTCCCCCATAGTACTAGGTTGGCCTTTTGAATTAACACACTAAGTTAGCTAAGGGTACTATGTTGACCTTCTCCTTAAAAAACCAAGTTGTCCTAGACCTACAATGTCATCCTTTTCAAAACATTATTTTCTACCTATTATGTTGACAATATTGACCTTTTTTATTCAAAATTCTAACTATTTAAACCATTGTAATAAAGTCCTTCAATGTTTATTACCCCAATCCTTTTCAACCCAATTCTCCCTTTGACCACTAATATATCTCAAACTTTCCTAAAGTTTATTCTAATTTCTCATATTTCACTAATTAACAATTTTCTATAAAACACTCAATTTCAAATAAAATACTTAAAACAAATTTGAAATTCTTAGTTGCCTAATTGTGTTGCACTTGTTACATCTGCTAGGCATCCTCCCCATCTCATTTATTGACTCCTCACCCTCTTGGCTTTTTCAGCTTTCTCTAGGTCTCTCAGAGCTCTATTTTATTTCATCATAGTCAAACAATAACAAATGAAATATTTTTCACCCTATTTAAAGTTACTATTTAGAATTCTTTACCTTTAAAATATTTACAATAAGATTCCTTATTTTGATCATATCTTTGTTTTTACTACCTTATTTTTCAAACCATAAAAAGTCATGGAATCCTTACGTCAAAGAGAATCTTTTCCACTATCATATGCCTGTATTTCAAAAAAAATGACTTTTCACTTTTTTTGCACTGATATCTATAGATTCACCTAATGTTCCTCACATTAGACACCTTCTCATATCTTGTATATCCTTCTTTATTGATAGCACTAAGTTAAGTAAAGGTATGTGTTTTTTAATTCTATACTTTTATTTATATTATTTTCTCCTTATTACACTTTATTTAGCATTAATATTATGTGTCACCATGTTTTATTCCTAAATCACCATCCCTTATTACACTTACATGACACATGATGAGATTTGAGTGGGGCATATGTAGATACATAATATTTTGAAAAATTTATCAATTATTGATTGTCTTTATCTTGTAAGAACTTGTCAAGTCTCAATCTCTCTAAGTGCACACCCTAAAGAGTGCACTGAGAAAGGGGTGGGTAGACCATTAGTGCTTCATAAGATTATTGTCCTTTTTTACACTTGTATCCTAAAGACTATTTCCCTAATATTTTTCTTCTCTATTGTACACACCTCTAGTCATTTACTACCTTTAGTACCCCTTTTCCTAACCTAAAACCTTTTTTGATAGTTTACATGACTAGGTCAACTGGGTCAACCTTATACTCTTATTGGAAAAAAAATATTTAGGGTCAAGGTTAGCTCTTGGATGACTTAGCGCATGACCTAATGAGTTTTTGTCAATAATGATACTAGGTGACAGGGTCAACTCTATTAGTCAAAACTTTTGGAAGGGTTAAGGGTTAAATCCTCTTATATATACATAATAATTTCCATTATTTAAATAAAAACATAAGTAAGAGCTACTACGTATCTTCATATCCACTATTTTACTTGATGAGAAAGCTTAGGGTTTCATAATTAGTTTGGAGATATGAATCTTATTTTTTGGATAATTATTTTGGATACATTGATAGGTTGTGTAGCCTATATCTGATTTATCATTATCATCCTTACATACCATAATAACCTCTTGTGAAACACCCTAGCCATGGGATAGATTGAGGCTCAATGGGTTCATCTTCAAAGGTAATTATTCCTAAGTTTGTTCTTCCTTTGTAAGAGTATATAGATATGCATTTGAACTTTTCTTTAATGCATTAGGATTTGGTATACATTGACATTAGTATATGTATTCTATACTTATTTACTTTTGTTATTTATTACCCTCAATTTGTGCCACAAGATTTGAGGAGCACTAGATTAGATTTTTTTCTTTAATTATTATTAGTATAGTGAATATGAAAACATATGACTTAATTAGATTTATTGCATAGTTTTTCTTGATTGGAGGCTTTGGAACCCTCCCTAGGATATTATTTATGATAATACATCCCCTAGTTACGTCTAGTGGATCTATACTGCTCATGTTCCTAATTATATAATGTATCCCCAATTAAAAGTGTAATTAGGATCTATCTTCTCTGAGCTAAGATTAATTTATAGATCTAATGTATTTCTAATTGCATACAAATACCACAACCCATACTTCATAATCCCCTTAAGATACCTATGTATCTTTGTTACTTCTTACAGATGATTTTTCTTTGGATATGATTAAAATAATTACACAATACCTAATACTTACATGATGTTATTTATAGAGGAAGTGGTGTATAAAAAAATTCTAATCATTGACCTATATGACATATGATTGACTTTTGGATACTCATCTTCCTTGCTCAACTTACACCTTGTGATCATAGGTATAATAATTTCCTTGCAATATTCCATCTTAAAATTATTTTACATTTATCTTATATACTTGGCTTGTGAAATGAATATACATTTTTCAAATTGAATTATTTTCAACCTAAGAAATAATGACTATTTTCCTAGCATGGTCATTTCAAACTATTTTTTCATCACCTCTGCAAATCCCTTGGTTATGTTTTCGATGTTTCCACCAAATATGATGTCATCCACATAGATAAATACTATCAATTAATGGTGATCTTCTTAATTTATGTATAGATTACTATCTAAAACTCCTCTTTTGAATACTTGATCCAATAGATACCTTTCTAACATGGCATACCAAGTTCTAGGATCTTTATTTAGACCATAAAGAGTATTTTTCAATCTACAAACATAGTCCTCATCACCTGATAGTAATAATCCCTCATGTTCTTCTATATACAGTTATTATTCAAAATTTACATTCAAAAAGATAGATTTGACATCCATCTGGTATACCTTGAATCCTTTGAATCTTGCATATGCCAAAAACAATATGATGGCCTCTAATTTTGCTACTAGTGTAAAGGTCTCCTCAAATTATATCCTTTTAACTTATTCACATCCCTTTCATACCAATATAACCTTGTTCCTATTGAATTATCCATATTAATTCAACTTTTTTCTCTGCACCCATTTTGTGCCAATGGCATTCTTGACTTTAGGTCTAACAACTAGTTCCCAAGTCTCATTCTTCTCTATTTGGTCTAACTCCTCATTCATAACACCATTCCAAATTTGTCTTTTCTTGATTATATAATATTATTAGGTTATATATTAAATAATAGATAAATATTATCTTGATTTAGATTACTTACCAGTCTTCTCCTTGTTTGCATACCAACATTCTTATTGCCAATGATTTGAGATTCATGATTATCTCTTTGAATCTGCCTTGAGGGGATTTCTGAGTCCTACCTCTCCTCACCTTCTTCTTCCTCATCAACCTCTATAGCCTCCTCTTCATTCTTTAATTTCATATTATCTAAAGCTTCTTTTACTTTGAGTGTGATTTCCTTATCCCATCAACATTCACATTGGTGATTTCCATTATCTTTTGTAACCTCTTGTTATAAAATCTATAGGATAATATCATTGATGAGTATCCTAAAAATATACCTTCATTATATATAGAATAAAACTTTCCTAAGTCCTCATCATCTCTTTTGATAAAATATTTACTCCCAAACACTCTAAAGTGTTCCATATTTTTAGGTCTATCTTTCCAATTTTCATAAGTAGTCTTATTGCCATTAGTCCTTATCTATCCTCTATTAAAAATGTAGACTTTAGTGCTTACTACCTATCTCAAATATTCATCAGATAATATAGACTAATTTAGCATAGTTCTATCCATATCTTTAATTGTCTTATTCTTGATTTTCACTACTCTATTCTATTGAGGTGTCATAGATGCTGAGAACTATCTCATTATTCCATGAACCTCATTGGAATAAAACTCTCCTCCTCTGTCAGATTTTAGATATTTTATATTTTTATTCTTACCATTCTCAACAAGAGCCTTGAATGCCTTAAACTTGTTAGGATCTTATAACTTTTCAATTAATAATGCTACCCAAGTCATTAATGTGTAGTCATATATGAATAAAATGAAGTACATATCTCTTTGAATCCTCTGAATTATTGTAGGCCCATAAAGATCACTATGTATTAAATCCA
Source organism: Torreya grandis (assembly GCA_037957365.1). NCBI lineage: Eukaryota > Viridiplantae > Streptophyta > Pinopsida > Cupressales > Taxaceae > Torreya > Torreya grandis. Next base: position 1,608,607 of record JARHVA010000895.1, read on the forward strand.
AGGGTATTTTAATAGAGTACTCCTTAATCTTGCACCTTCTTATAGTCTGCTTATCATGTTGACATGCCTTAAAAAGTATGTTTTTAGGTTTGGTGATCTTAGGCATGTTCTTTATAGACTTCTTAGTACTCATCATGATCAGATTGTAAAAATTTTGGGGACCTAACCTTCTATGCCATAGCCAAATTTCATCCATATTAATCATAAATCATCTCTCCTTATTGATATCATTCAAGATATATATATTGTTGTCAATCCTCTTAACACTGGTAATTAGTCTTCCTAATTTGGCTCTCCTTATCTCACACCCTTTGTCATGAAAGGTTAGTGTGTGTAATTTATTTCACATTTCACTTACACTAATTAGGTTATTTTTCAAACATTCCACATATAAAATATTTTTTGTCTTGGTTTTACCATTGTCCAAACTCAAGATAACCTTGATAACTATATTCTTAGTTGTGTTGTCCCAAAACCTTCCTATTCCTATAACATTCTTCTTCAATGATTTGAAATTATTTTTGTCTCTGATCATGTTGCCTACAAAACCACTCTCTATATACCATTTCATGCCTTCATATTAAATGTCAAAGGTAGTCTGAGAAAGAATAGAATACACTTTAGTCTTATGTTCCTCCTTATAAAATAGTCCATTTAACTCTTGAGCTCAATATGATCAGTCATATCTTGTTTTGGATTCCATACACATGTTTGAACCTTCTCATGCACACTAAGATATTCATATAAATTGTTGAATCTTGAGGGAATTTTAACTCTATTAGAAAAGAATCTTATAGTGTGTCTCATATTATGACAACTTTAGAAAACAACATTTCTATACTTACCTCTTGACTGATCACTCCTTTTCCCATGGTCCCATGATAACTTATCCCTTATTGCATTTAAATGCCTAATATTTATTTTGATGTTGTAACTCTTGAATTTTTATGACTTATCACACTCTTTCTCAAAATTTATCATATTATCTATGAGATTCTCAAGCTTATCCTTCAAATAATCTATTTCTATCTTAAATTGGTCATACTCAACTTCCTCTGATTTAAACCTTATATTGGCACTTTATAACTAATTCCTGAGATCCTTGATAGTCTTATTTTGATGCTTCAAATCATAAATGACGCTTATGAGTTAATCTTCAAGGTATAAGTCATATTATTTTTCTTAAGTATCATAGTAGACTTATTCATTATATATGTTGTCTTCTTCTTTTTTATCACTAGACATCTTGTATTACTCCCTCAAGATATTAGACTTTATTCAAAGGAAAAATATTTGATATAAATTATTAGAATCAAAATAATTGAGAAGGGTAGGTGGGGAGGGGGGGAGGGTATATGGTGATAATAATTATCTTTAAATAAATCATTCAATTTCACTTAATTATACATGAACCATTCATACAAACATGAACATCTAGCAAAGCATATGTAACCATACAAGATCATGAAACACATTACATATGTGGGAAATCCTAAAGGGTAATAAAACCCAATAATATGTAAAAATATACTAAATTATTATAAGACAAAATTCAATTTTATTGGAATACCAACTTCACATGGAGCACCTACCCCAACTAGTCAATAGTGTCCTTGATTAGGCATTGACAAGCACCAACTTACAAGGAGGAACCAACCCATAGATGACCCAACACCAAATTATATAATTTATTGATTTTATAACAATTATAAAACCTTATTTATCATAAAACAAATGATTATTTCCTTCTTTAGTTCTTTTTACTCTTGTATCTCTCTCAAACTACCTTCTATGATTCTCTGCTCAACTAGGTCTCTTCCAGATAAATTAAGTCATATGATCTTGAAATTATTCTATATTGACCCTATTATATCTTCATTATAGTTTATATACACCCATATTATTGTATATAATACCTCCTTAAACTCTTCAAAGTGTTATATCCTTCACTTACAATCTCTTATTCCGTAATTAGTTAATTAAGAATATTAGGCCTTATTCTTATATAATCCTTTAGCACATATACTTATTATTTTTACATACAAACTTTAAAAATTTTATTCATATTAAAATATATATTATAATAAATTTAATACATTAATAAATAATTTACAATAGTTCATCTTTAACTTAAAAGATAAAAACCTCTTTTAAGCAATTAGGGCTTCATTAGTACATGTTACCCACTATCTCCTTAGAAAAATTTAAATCTAAAAAAAGTATAGAAAAAATATGTATTATACTCAAATATATCTCAAATAATCCCCTGCTATCTTCATGTCACATTATGTATCTAACCACCACTTGAAGCACACAATTAGTAATGTATTAATTAGGCCCATGAGCATACAAAAAGTCTGCCAAACAAAATTGAAGCATGTACATATTTTAGTCACACAATATTGATAATAAATAAAATATAAATAACCTAAAATACCTTAAAAAAAATTAATTTCATTATAATTCATTTCATATGCCAAAAATACTAAAAAACACTCATGCAACTTACTCAAAACTGCCAGTTTTCCTTAAAGACTAGTCATGGTGAATCAGACCTCCAACACCTATATATATATTTTAAATGAATTATTTTGCATGTAAATTAATATTTTACATCTGAATACCTTCTTAAAATACAAACATCATATGGTTTTAGTGTCAAATATTAGTCTTACAGACCAATTTGTTGACCTCACTACACATATATCTCATTGAGTCAAATAAGCTATGTTGACTTATACATTTTGACCACTATACATAAACTACAAGATTTATACAAAGTATTAATAGTAAATACCCATCCAAAATAATATTTACATGAACTCTTTTTCATCCCTCTATCATGAGAGCACATTACTAATCATCTTCTCACTGTTGCTTAGGTTTTTCATTATTTTCACCATTAGGCCTATTAATGACTGGATATCTTGGGTGATGGTTTTATAAAAATTTATGGGTAGAAATATCTTTAAGACCTCATGGACATGAAACATGGGTCTCAATATTCATCTTTCATCAAATTGCATACTTTGACTTGGTCAAATTTGAATGCTATAATAAATATCTATGAAATTAGAACTTTATTATAGGTTATACTCACACACTCAATATCTAAATCACACATAGAGATTATTTGGAAAGTTTAATACAAACTATAGTATCTTAACTTAGCATAACAATCAATTATGGTCACATTTGATCAACATCTTTAACATAGGGTCCTTATTAAGTTTCTAATAGGGTTCAAACATGTTTCCATTCCTAAAAATCATTCATAAATCATATCCACTCAAATAAAAAACAAATTCTTGGAATTTTGAGCTAAGAAATTACAAACATAAGAAAATCCTTCTTGAGTTAACAAGTCTTCATTTTATTCACTTTAGAGACCTCAAAGAAAATTATTTTTCCTTAACCTTCAAAATATGAATTATAAATTTATGAATACACCTAGTAAAACCTATAACACATCTGACAAAGATCACTTGTGCATACTTGCTCTGGAAACTAAACCTCATACATCATTAGGCCATGTTCTCACCACCTTAATTTCTACACCTGAGTCTTCACACCTTGTTATGGATTGAAATAGCCTTGAAACATATTTTAAATATCTCAATACTTAATTCTCATGCTCACACAACATCTCACATGATTAAACAATGTCAAACATTCTTATACAACCTTATCTCGACATTGTTTCACCCAAGATCTCTTCATGACATAACTAAGATTCATAGGACACCTTGTCCTCAAAGATACTTGAAATCAATCTTATATAACCTTTAAAACAATGATAATATCTATCTCATGATTCCACCATGCCTCTTCATGCAAAATACTATGCATACTATGTACATACCTTCTCAAAACACTACTAGGTTTAAGCATTTGACAACTTTGATAATAAGGACCTTCCATGCTGACCTTCACATCACTAATGAAAACATAAGAACATATACGAATAATATTTTACACTCTCAAAATCACTAAAATATTGATCAATATTATCTCTTATAGATACACTCTTAAATGACCTCATGAAGACTTATGACCTCATGATCCTACCAACTAACCTTGAATAATTTAGCTTGTTATAACACAATACTCACTAGACCACTGATGAGACATAAATTAAAATAAAAATGATAGTCACATGACATCAACTTTCTCAATATCCTTTAACATTAATGAAAACATCATTGCAAAACCCCAACAATAATAATAATGCTCAACACTAATAATGACACTAAATATTTTAATAATGAATTTCTTTCTTACTGTAAGTAACATGGAATTAAGCATGAGAAAAAGATTTCCTGCATAGCTAAACAAAATGGTGTTTCTCAATGTAAACATAGGACTATCACTGAAATGACTAGGTTTATGTTGCATGCTAAAAATATGACTTATAAATTTTAGTTTAAAGCCATGTGTTATGATGTCTATCTCATAAATAATACTCCAATTAAATATATTTTTAATATTACAAGTGAAGAAGATTAAGAAGTTGTAGAAAAATTAATTTAAAACATTTACTTGTATTAATATGTGATGCATTTATTCACATTCCCATTGAAAAGCATAATAAATTAGATTTAAAAGCATATACTTTGATATTTCCTGGTTATGATGAATCATATAAATATTATAGGGTGTATGATCCTAAAACTAATAAAATCTAGCATAAAAGGGATGTTAACATTTATGAAAATGGTGTACTTGATTATACTTCTAATTCTAATTCTCTTGATATAGTTTTCACTTATTTTCCTTTTTAAACTAGTGATGATCATAATGATGTGTTGCCTAATTATGTTATTCCTCCAATTCTTTCTCCCTCTTCTAGTCTTGGTCCACCTAAAACATTGCCTAAGTGCACCCAAACTACTATAAAATATTTTAGAATTCATGTAGAACTTAATTATAATTTTAGAGATAGGCAAAATTTTTGTAATTATGCTTTGATGTCTAAACTTATGCACAATAATGACCCTAAAACTCTAAAATAATATCAAGGTCATCCTCATTGGGAAAAAATAATGCATGATGAATACCACTATTTGATTTCTAAAAAAGCTTGGGACTTAGTTTCCCTACCTAAAGAGCATCCTTTGGTAAGTTGTAAATGGTTTTTTAAATCTAATTTCATCTCTGCTAATCAAATTAAAAAATATAAAGGTAGACTAGTTGCTAGAGGTTTTTCATAAATTTAAGGAGTTAACTATAATGAAACTTTTGATCTTATTTATAAGATTCCCACAATTAAAGTTGTTCTATCTTTATCTCCTCACATGCATTTTATTATTTATCAAATTGATGTTAAGAGTGTTTTCTTAAATGATGACTTTCACGAAGATATTTGCATGTCTCAAGACCCTGGTTTTATCGTGTAAGGAAATGCACGTCTTATATGCAATTTAAACAAAGTTATTTATTTTTTAAAACAATCTCTTTAGAAATAATGGTACTCTAAAATCTATCAATTTTTATAGCTCAAGGCTTTACTTGTAGTTATAATTATCCCAATCCATTTATCAAAATTACTCTGAATGACATAGTTATCATTGTTTTGTATGTTGATGAATTAATCATAACTTGTAGTAATTATTCAATGGTTTTTTCATTAAAAATAATTTTAATAATACCTTTGAAATGACTGATTTGGGTCTCTTACATTAATTTTTAGGCATTCAAGGTTGTCAATAAAAGGATAGAATCTATATTTCTCAATATAAATATGCATATGATTTATTATCTAGGTTTAGTATGTTTGATTTCAAACTTGTTACTACTAATTTTGAACTTAGTGTTATATTAATTAATGACAAGGAAATATAAATTATTGATCCAACTATATATATACAATTAGTTGGTAGTTTGAATTATCTTACTCATACTTATCCTGATATTGCCTTTTCTATTGGACTAGTTTTTCACTTTATGTCTAATCCTCAATCTACTCATTTCAAATCTGATAAAAAAATTATTCGTTAAAATAAATTTACTCTAACATTTGGCATCAATTATATATTTAATATCAATTTTTCTTTGGAAGGTTATTTAGATTCTGATTGGCCTAGTGATCCTAATGATCGTAGATTCACTAGTGGTTATTTCTTCTCTTTATATTCTGACACTATTTTATGAAATCATAAAAATCAAACTAATGTATATTTATATTCCACATAATCTTAGCATAAAGCTCGTAATAATGATGTAAAGGAAGCTATTTGGCTTGGAATACTTCTTATAGATTTGGGCCACCCACAAAATTTGGCTACTATGATTTTTGGTGATAATCAAAGTGTCATTACTCTAGAAAAATCCAATTTTACATGTAAGGTCGAAGCACATTGAAATTCAATAATGACTTCAATACAAATATCTTGAATATAATCAAATTCTTACATCTTTCTATATCACTGAAGAATAAATGGTTGATATCTTCACTAATCCACTATGTAAAGACAATTTTATTTTCTTTTGTAACAAGTTAGGATTAAAGTAAGTTATCATCAAGTGGGAGAGTTAGTTATGTTTCCTCCATTCATGTTTAATTTTAAACCTCTAAATAAATTTTAAGGTGGATTTTTATAATTATCCTTTATTTAGAATAATTTATTTTATCTTAAGTTTGTTTTTCATGTGTGAAGAGTTTACATTTATATGAATTATTAATTCACATAATTCTAGATTCTATAATGTGTCACTCACCACTATGTTCTCCTTTAATATTTTGGAGTTACATGCATGACTAACTTCATCCCGAACATGTAACACACCACTTTATAAGGGACTAGGACACATGTGGTACACACTTAGGGTGCTTGTAAGTTTATAATGGGATTCTATATAACTCTGATTTTTCTCCTCTAAATCTATAAAATAACAATTATTCTCTTCCTTTCCTCACTAATAATATTATATATCTCTCTATTCCTCTCTTTTGCTCTTGATTTAATATTTTACTTATGAATATTTTAGTTGCAATCCTTCTAATAATATCAGATGGGTTTTTATCTAATACATTCATTTTAACACTTTAAAACTTTTGTCACTTATGGTTTGCTCTTGAGAGGATTTTTAGTATTGTGCATTCTTAATTTATCTCAAAATTTAATTCTATTTTAATTATGATTATTCGATAAAAATACTTAAAATATTTACCTCAAACACTTCTTGGATTACCTTTTAAATATTAAATATAAAAATATTTTCTAAAAATGAAAATATATATAAGATTCTATTATTTATTTTTAAATGCTCCAAAATAATTAGAAAAAAAGACATAACTCAAATTATTTTACCATGATCACCAACCTCATTTAAATTAATTTTCAAATCTTAAATATCACCCATTACAACATCATATTATAAAAAAATCATAACAATATTTTCCATGTACTTTACAATGAAGAATATGATCCATTTTTTTTTGGAGTTTACATTGTAAATAGACCAAAATAAAAATATATTTATATCCAACCCTTGTCAACCATATTTAAAATAAGGGATATATCTCTCTGTGTGTGTGTGTGTGTGTGTGTGTGTGTGGGTGTGTGTGCGCGCGCGTGCGCGCCATGAGAATACCTCAATGGATCCATAATTTATCCACAAGGTTAGCTAATTATATTCATATTTCACTTTTTAAATACCTGATGGATCTCCATTGAATTTTATATTGTGTTTCTCTATAAAGATTCTAAGGTGATCCATTTGAGATAAAACTGCTGCAACCATTAGGAGAGGGTTTCTCTATGTCTGTTGAGGGCCCCAAACTTGGTTTAAGTATTATTTTTATTAAAAATTAGCTCATGACCAATAATGGAGAGTGAAATTTTCTTCAATAACATTTAAGAAAAAATGATGGCTAATATCACATTTGGTAGTCAAGCCATCTTTTAATAAGTTGACGTAGCTCTCCTTTCATTTATCATATGAAAGAAAGTTGATAACTAAGGTCCTACACTTAGAAATTCAAAACATGAGATCTATATATCTAGAGCTATGTTTTGAAGATAAAGGTTGGGTACCTAATATTATCAAGATAATTCCTATGTAACCAAAATTTCATCTAGTTTTTTTGTATAAATATACTTTCTAGAATATTTTGGTTTTTAGTGTATTTTTTTTAATGAGAAACTAAAAATAAATTGATAACATCATTTTTTAATTTTAACTAGAAAATATCATCATATTTCACAGTTATTATTTTTTCGAAGGCATACATCATTATAGTTTGAAATACAAATTGAATGAGTTGAACTTTACTTACCCAAAAGAGACATTCACCTTTCTAAGTGACTACTACATTTTTAAACATAATAATCTTATTTTATAAATATTATTTATTATAATGGTCATAAAAGAGAACTCCCAAATATATATAAGGGAGACAACCAAATTAGAATATTAAGATTTATTCCATCTTCATATTGTTGAATATTTAAGATAAATATAATCTTTGATTTTCATAATGAATAATATCTTATAAAGAGTTTGCATTTCATCTAAAGAGATATTAAACCTTGTCACAAGTCTCATAATATAATGGGTTCAACTAAATATAAAATGATATTTCGATTCTTGTCACTACTAAAAATAGGTCATTTATCCATAATTATATGTACATAAAATTAATATTGTCAAACATTTTTGAAATATCTATAATAACCTTATACTTTAATAAACTATATTGAGAATTTATTACTATGTCATACTATTTGAATATGAAATTATAAATAATACACAATACTTATATTTAATAATATAAAATATACATGAGCATAAAATTTATCCATAATTCAATTAAATTTAAATTATAATTTTTAAACCACCAAATATGATAACAAATTTAGAGTAAACCACACCAAAATTGTTTTGATTAAGGTAAACCCACCTTTAATTCATGTGGGTACCAACGTGGACACATCAAGAGGACAAGGTCTTACCATTCACAAAAAATATAGAAGAGGAAAAAACTCATCAAGAGAATAAAAAAGACCCTATAGAAATTGATAGCAATAGTGATTGAGCAAAAAGAGATGATATAAGGAATTAAAAATAGAGAAAAAGAATAATTGCATTTGATTGGTGTGGGAGCCAATTAGTTTTGAATAGATTTAAAACCACCTTGGGTTAACGGTGATGGGTCCAGGGCTCAAAGAGTTGACAAATAAATTAGCTAGATCAAAGATAATTAACAAGTTAGTTTAAGAACCATTCTTTGGCACAAGGAGGCTTGGGTCCCTAGAATCCCAAATTGAGGCCTAGAACTAGGAAAAAGAGGAAGAATCCTATAAGACCCCTATGGGATCAAAATTATTCACAAACCCAAGAATGGGAAAGCCATTTAAAAACCAAATTTAATAGTAGTAGCATTAAACACACAAGGGTAGTGAATCAAAATTATCTAAAAATGTAGACTAGTTTGAAGTCTGAATTTCAAAGAGACACATCCCATCAAAGCTACCAGTGTTGAGTTTGAATTCATAAAATCAAAGTTTGGAGTCACTTCAAAATTTAATCTCTACTAAGAAAAAAAATTCAAAATCATACTCATCATGATACCCACTGATAATGGACAAATAAAAAATCAATACTAGTATGATGGATAAAAAAATGTTAAAGCAAACTAGAATGGGAAACAAGGATTTAGTGCTCCACTTATAGGACATAATTATAATAAGGAGGTATTATATTAAAAGTCTTGAATGGATTCATTCTGAGTTTATTTATACTAGTTTTACAGTCATTTCTATGTTTCGTCAGGCTATTTTTGCATTGAATTCCAGGTGTGTGCAACTCTAGTAAACCATTGGTTCTAGATCACCCATAATTTATTACCAATGCTAACAATTTATTTGTACAGGATTTACATTATTCAAATGGGTCCATTTCAATAAGGAATAACCTTATTAATGGCAAGGGAACTCATCTTAGAACACATTAAAATTAGGAGTCCATATCCCTCTTATGCCTCCAATTAACCTTTCCCAAATCTTCCTCCAATGGATCTAATATCATTATTTCTCTCAATGAGCTCTTCTACAAAATCACACAGCCAACTTCAATCATAATCTTTCAATCCTCCTTGGTACGATAATTATATTTTATTAACAACATGTTGGAAGATTATGAAAATCACACTATCTCCATAAATCCATCATGTTGGGCATGGTTTATTGTCCCTTGGGATAAGTGATCTTTCACATCACCACAATTATACAAAAAATTTCATTTCTTCTTGGATGTTTTACCAGATGAAGAGCTGATGTTTTCTTATGGAGGAGATAATTCATTCAAAATCATACAAAAAATATCTGGGGCTTGATCTATTTGTTTACATTTGGTTTTAGATGACTTATCATTTACCTCAACTTGATTTTTCCCAATCCAATTTTAAGGACATTTATGATACAAAAAATAAAAATTGGAGCAAATCTCAAATACAGATTCGTACACAATTTTTTGATTCCAAATTTCATATTTATACTTCAGCTAAATAGAATGTGGGAGAACATTATCAATAGCCATGTTAACAAAAAATCAGTCAAAAACTACTTGACTTCTTGCTTTAGTGACATAATCAAAGGTTGAAAATGTCCTAATGGATTCTATGATTCCATTAAAGATATTATCCTTCGATATTTCTAGTGGAAGTGTTGAAAGTCTGATCCAAATAAGAACAACATTGAAGGATTCTTTGAGAGTATTAATATGAAAAATCCATCTTTATAGGATGGAAAATGTCTTACCCATATTCCATGATCCTCATTGAATAATATAGAGGCAGTATTCTAGGTTTGTGAAGGATAAAATAAGGAAAACATTTTCCATAACATCAATCTTCACTTGGCCCTTCAATTTTCATTTTCTATGGGTCCAATCTCTCACCACATCTATGTTGTGTCGAAAGCCTATGGATTTTCCAATGGGGATTATCTATAATTGAAGATTCACACTATCCATTTCCTCATTCAATATTTCCATCACCATGTCTTTTTCCAAAGCAAAGGGGTGAGGATCCTTAATTGCTTTTTTTGATGCAAGTATTGCTTTGACTAGTTCTACCCAAGAAGGCATAACCTTTTGCACTCCCCCTCCATCATCTTCATCACTAATTCCACCTTATTCAACTTCCTCTACTCCCTTAATATTATTCTCCATATTCTTGTTTAATCTAATTAACCACACAAAAAATTATTTCATATAAACCAAAAAAACTATTTTACCTCAAATAAATTATAACTAAAAAATTAAAAATAAGCTAAACTAGGTGCAAGCTTCAAGATTTATCTATGAATTATCTACATTTCCTAGAATTAAAATATAAATAGTTTTCATTTGTATAAAATCTAAGTGTTCTAAATTAATAAATTTTATAAAGTTTGCATTCTGATAGATTATTTTTAAGATAAATTATTATGGATAGAATAACAAAATTTATATGAGCACATGCATTAATTATAGTAATTATATTAGTTTTAGAGACAAAACTTGAGGGATATAATGTTATAATTGATTTCCACCTTGTAATTGTGTGAAATATTAACTTTCCGTATATTTCCTTTCTTTCTTTCTTTTTATTTATTTTTTAATCCATCTCAAAATAATAGTAAACATTAAAAATAAAATTAAAAATTAAAATGGAAAGGTGATTTTGTAATTACACTTTAGGATGGGTTTGAACCTATTGAAAGGGTTGTGAGGGGCTTAATTTTAATCATAACTACTGTAATGCCTAATTTAATCTCAATTTTTATTAGGTACATGGTTCAATGTTAATTGAGGATAGACCCCTTTATATGATATCTATTCATGATTAGTAACATGTTTTATTTTGTGTATCCGTTATTTATATTATATATAATCATGGAAGAAGCTATGTTTAATTATATAAAATAATAAATTGGGTAATGTGCTTTAATCTATATCTCTTCATATATAGAGGTAACATGTGTTTATGAATGGCTCCTGATTTCATATACCATCTATGAGATGAGTTGGTTGTGTTTGAATTTTTTCCATAACATTTATTATTTGAGTTAACATGACATAACAAGGAGCTTTAGTAAATGGAATCTACAGTAAGCATAGATCTCAAAAATAGACTTGTAATAAGGTCCATCACAAGTGAAACTAAATGTATCATACATTGGATGTCTGAGTCCTTGTCACCTTATACATATCTATCATAAAAACAAGAGAAAAATTAGGTTTATAAATATTATTATCTAGGTCTAAATGAGGAAGAAATAAAATAAGAAGAGAAACTAAGAGATTCATAACCATCCAAGTAAAATATTACTATAATGTGCAAAGTAATATTTATAAGTAGTCATGAGGCATCCATAAGAAATATTTATGAAATAAATAATTAAATAAAGGCCATGATACAATCCACAATGGTTGGGAAATGTATGTTTTGTAGGTGGGCTACGAGTATCCTAATGAATTTGACACCTAGATATGTTAATAAGACAAAGATTATGACAATAAAGTCATGATTGACCACAAAACTAAAGGTAGTAATCATAAAAAGTTGGAAAAGTCATATTTATGTGCATAAAATTTAAAATAAGGAATACATACTAATATGTAATATATTATAGTTTCCATAATATCTTATATAATATTAAATTGAAAAGAAGAAAATGTAGTTACAAACAATCTTAAATTTATAGAATATCAAGAAAAACCATATTTTGTTTACTGTGATTAACTAAAGGCATATATAGTAGTAAATGATCATAATGAATCTCGAATGAATGGATAAAGATAAATGTATAAGACACCCATATAAATGAAACACATAATTATAAAGAAATAAAATTAACTTTAAGGAGAGAAAATTATGGACAAAGTTAGCAAACGGAGTAAATATTATACGTTGTGAAAACCTCACATCAACTAAAGGTAAAATTTTATATTAAAACCTTGTCAAATTTAACATATTTTATTTATGGCATACATAAATGTTTCAAAATAGGTTATATTTGTGAAATATTTTCAATTGTATCAGTGAATATTGATACATCTACAAAGGATAGATAAATATAATAGCTTTCTCATTTTCACCCTAAGGACTACATGTAAATGTCCCATGGATGGTTGGGTGGATCATGTAACCAAATCATCCTATTCCCATTATTAAATAGAGATAATGATGAAGTCTTTTGATTAATAGAAAAACATTGATAAATAGGTTCATACATTCTCACTTATACATGTGTTTCACATCCATGGAAAGTATAATACCAATATGAAAATTTAATATTTGTTTGAATAATCTCATAGTTAATTGTGATATGTTATCAATGGTAATATCTAGGACCTATATTGATTGATAAAAAACCAATTAGTTTGATCCCATTATCTTACTAAGGAATTAAATGAACAAGATTCAAACCCACAAGTTTTAAATAATTTGGAGTTTACGTGGATAAGATTCAAATATTAACCTATCAAATGTGTCAAAACCCCACCAATACGATCCACACATCAACTTGTCAAAGTGTCATAGACTTTCAAAGGGACAATAAGATTATTTATGAGCTTGTAATACAGTAAGGTGACAAGTGCCCTCATGGTGTATTATCACATGAAAATAAATGAATTATATTTATGTTATTAAACATAGTTAATATTATTAAATATGATGCAAATTAATATCAAACATAAAGGTAAGCAGACATGGCATCCCCTAATTAATAAGGCCATGGTTTAGTCAACTACAATTGCTTGTGGGTACCTACTCAAAATTTTAAAATGTCCTTCCCTTTGAACCATCAAAGTGTGAAGATGAACTATAAATATATAGGTTATTATATAATATTTTATTCATTATTATCAACATTGGATAATAATTGGAATAAATTCCTCTCATCTTATAACAAGACTTCAAGCATTTGATAACATGTGAAAAAGTGGTATGATATTTTGACGCACTAAAATATAATTATAATGAACGCATGTATATTTATGTATGAAATTTTTTTAATCATTATCTTGATCAAATGAATTAAATATTTAATGAATTAACCATATCCCTAATCATGAAGGATTTATCTTATGTGGTACCATAATCTATAAGTCCTAGGATTGTAGCCTGGTCATTTCTAAATACAAGTTAAATTTGGTTGAGAATCCATATTAATCCAAAACTATTACTCACGATGGGTGAATTTTTAAGGTTCATTTCTATAAACCCATAAGAGTTTTTGTTGAATGTGTTATTAAGCATTTGTCCTATATGATTCAAATCATCAATGACATTTAAGATCTCATCTTCAAGGTCTAATTCAGATTCTTTTTCTTAACTATCATAGTAGACTTCTTCATTATACATGTTGTCTTCTTCTTTTTTATCACTAGACATCTTGTATTACTTATGATCACCCTCAAGATATTAGACTTTATTCAAAGGAACAAGATTTGATATAAATTACTAGAATCAAAATCATTGACAAGGGTAGGGGGAGGGGGGTGGGTATATGGGGATAATAATCATATTTAAAAAAATCATTCAATTTCACTTAAGTATACATGAACCATTCATACAAACATGAATATCTAGCAAAGCATATGTAACCATACAAGATCATGAAACACATTACATACGTGGGAAATCCTAAAGGGTAATAAAACCCACTAATATGTAAAAATAGAATAAATTATTATAAGACAAAATTCAATTTTATTGGAATACCAACTTCACATGGAGCACCTACCCCAACTAGTCGACAGTGTCCTTGCTTAGGCTTTGGCAATCACCAACTTATAAGGAGGCACGAACCCATAGATGACCCAGCACAAAATTATCCAATTTATTTATTTTATAACATTTATAACACATTATTTGTCATAAAACAAATGATTATTTCCTTCTTTAGTTCTTTTTACTCTTCTCTCTCTCTCAAACTGCCTTCTATGATTCTCTGCTCAACTAGGTCTCTTCCAAATAAATTAAGTCATATGACCTTGAAATTAGTCTATATTGACCCTATTATATCTTCATTATAGTTTATATACACCCATATTATTGTCTATAATACCTCCTTAAACTCTTCAAAGTGTTATATCCTTCACTTGCACTCTACTATTATGTAATTAGTTAATTGGGAATATTAGGCCTTATTCTTATATAATCTGTTAGCACATATACTTATTATTTTTACATAAAAAATTTAAAATTTTTATTAATATTAAAATATATATTATGATAAATTTAAAAAATGAATAAATAATTTACAATAGTTCATCTTCAACAAAAATGATAAAAACCTCTTTTAAGCCTTAAGGAAACCTAATTCAATTAGGGCTTCATTAGTACATGTTACCAACTGTCTCCTTAGAAAAATTTAAAACTACAAACACAATATAAAAAATATGTATAATACTCAAATATACCTCAAATAATCTCCTGTTATCTTCATGTCACATTATATATCTAACCACCACTTGAAGCACACCATTAGTAATGTTCATAATTAGGCCCATGAGCATACAAAAAGTCTGCCAAACAAAATTGAAGCATGTACATAATTTATTCACACAATATTGATAATAAATAAAATATAAATAACCTAAAATACCTAAAAAAAATTTTAATTTCATTATAATTCATTGCATATGCCAAAAAGTCTAAAAAACACTCATGCAACTTACTCAAAACTGCCAGTTTTCCTTAAAGACTAGTCATGGTGAATCAAACCTCTAAAACCTATATATACATTTTAAATTAATTATTATGCATGTATAATAAAATTTTACATCTGAATACCTTCTTAAAATACAAACATCATATGGTTTTAGTGTCAAATATTAGTCTTACAGACCAATTTGTTGACCTCACAACACATAGATCTCATTGAGTCAAAAAAGCCATTTTGGCTTCTACATTTTCACCACTATACCTAAATTACAAGATTTATACAAAGTATTAATAATAAATACCCATCCAAAATAATATTTACATGAACTTTTTTTCCTCCCTCTATCATGAGAGCACATTACTAATCATCTTCTCACTGTTGCTTAGGTTTTTCATTATTTCCACCATTAAGCCTATTAATGACTGGATATCTTGGATGATGATTTTATAAAAAATTAGGGGTATAAAATATCTATAATACCTCATGGACATGAAACTTGGGTCTCAAAATTCATCTTTCATCAAATTACATACTTTGACTTGGTCAAATTTGAATGCTATAATAAATATCTATGAAATTATAACTTTCTTATAGGTTCTACTCACAAACTCGATATCTCAATCACATCTATAGATTATTTTTAAAGTTTAATACAAACTATAATATCTTAACTTAGCATACCAATCATTTATGGTCACATTTTATCAACATCTTTAAGATAGGGTCCTTATTAAGTTTCTAATAGGGTTCAAACATGTTTCCATTCCTAAAACTCATTCATAGATCATATCTGCTCAAATAAAAAACAAATTCTTGGAGTTTTTAGCTTAGAAATTACAAATATACCATGAATAGCTTATGTTACCATTTAAAGGTTTGATGAGGTAAAAAACATAAGAAAATCCTTCTCGAGTGGAGAACTCTTCATTCTCTTCACTTTAGAGACCTCAAAGCGAATTATTTTACCCTAACCTTCAAAATTTGAATTAAAAATTTATTAATGCACCTAGTACAACCTATAACACATCTTACAAAGATCACTTGTGTATACTTTCTCTGGAAACTAAACCTCATACATCATTAGACCATGTTCTCACCACCTTAATTTCTACACCTGAGTCCTCACACCTTGTTAGGGCTTGAAATAGCCTTAAAAACCTATTTTCAATATTTCAATACTTAATTCTCATTCTCACACAACATCGCACATGATTAAACAATGTCAAACATTCTTATACAACCTTATCTCAACATTCTTTCACACAAGGTCTCTTCATGCCATAACTAAGCTTCATAGGACACCTTGTCCTCAAAGATACTTGAAATCAATCTTATATAACCTTTAAAATAATGATAATATCTATCTCATGATTCCACCATGACTCTTCATGCAAAATAATATGCATATTATGAACATACCTTCTCAAAACACTACTAGGTTTAAGAATTTGATAACTTTGATAATAAGGACCTTCCATGCTGACCTTCACATCACTAATGCAAACATAAGAACATATACAAATCATATTTTACACTCTCAAAATCACTAAAATATTGATCAATATTCTCTCTTATAGCTATACTCTTAAATGACCTCATGAACACTTATTACCTCATGATCCTACCAACTAACCTTCAATACTTTAGCTTGTTATAACATAATACTCACTAGACCACCACTGAGACATCAATGAAAATAAAAATGATAGTCACATGACATCAACCTTCTCAATAACCTTTAACATTAATGACAACATCATTGCCAAACCTCAACAATAGTAATAATGCTCAACACTAATAATGATACCAAATATTTTAATAATTAATTTCTTTCTTATTCTAAGCAACATGGAATTAAGCATGAGAAAAATATTTCCTACACAACTGCACAAAATGGTGTTGCTCAATGTAAACATATGACTATCACTAAAATGACTAGGTTTATGTTGCATGCTAAAAATATGACATATAAATTTTAGTTTAAAGGCATGTCTTATGATGTCTATCTCATAAATAATACTCTAATTAAATCCATTTTCAATATTACAAGTGAAGAAGATTAAGAAGTTTTAGAATATTTAATTTAAAACATTTACTTGTTTTAAGATGTGATGCATTTATTCACATTCCCATTGAAAAGCATAATAAACTAGATTTCAAAGCATATACTTTGATATTTCTTGGTTATGATGAATCATCTAAATCTCATAGGGTGTATGATCTTAAAACTAATAAAATCTAGCTTAAAAGGGATGTTAACATTTCTAAAAATTGTGTACTTGATTATACTTCTAATTCTAATTCTCTTGATATAGTTTCTACTTATTTCCCTTTTGAAACTAGTGATGATCATAATGATGTGTTTCCTAATTATGTTATTCCTACAATTCTTTCTCCCTCTTCTAGTCTTGGTCCACCTAAAACTATGCCTAAGTGGGTAAAGACTACTATAAAATATTCTAAAATTCATGTAGATCTTAATGATAATCATAGATATAGGCAAAATTTTTGTAATTATGCTTTGATGTCTAAACCTATTCACAATAATGACCCTCAAACTCTAAAATAATATCAAGGTCATCTTCATTGGGAAAAATTAATGCATGATGAATACCACTCTTCTATTTCTAAGAAAACTTGGGACTTAGTTTCCCTACCTAAAGGGCATCCTTTGGTAAGTTTTAAATAGTTGTTTAAATCTAATTTCATCTCTACTAATCAAATTAAAAAATATAAAGGTAGACTAGTTGCTAGAGTTTTTTCATAAATTTAAGGAGTTGACTATAATGAAACTTTTGATTGTATTGCTAAGATTCCCACAATTAAAGTTGTTCTATCTTTAACTCCTCACATGCACTTTCTTATTTATCAAATTGATGTTAAGAGTGTTTTCTTAAATGATGACTTTCATAAAGATATTTACATGTCTCAAGCCCCTGGTTTTATTATGTAAGGAAATGAACATCTTATATACAAGTTAAACAGAGTTATTTATGGTTTTAAAAAATCTCTTTAAAAATAATGGTACTCTAAAATCTATCAATTTTTATAGCTCAAGGCTTTACTTGTAGTTATAATTATTCGAATCCATTTATCAAAAATACTCTGAATGACAAAGTTATCATTGTTTTGTATGTTGATGACTTAATCATAACTTGTAGTAATTATTCAATGGTTTTTTTCATTTAAAATACTTTGAATAATACCTTTGAAATGACTTATTTGGGTCTCTTACATTAATTTTTAGGCATTCAAGTTTGGCAATAAAAGGATAGAATATATATTTCTCAATATAAATATGCATATGATTTATTATCTAGGTTTAATATGTTTGATTTCAAACATGTTACTACTAATTTTGAACTTGGTGTTATATTAATTAATGACAAGGAAATATAAATTATTGATCTAACTATATATATACAATTAGTTGGTACTTTGAATTATGTTACTCATACTTATCGTGATATTGCCTTTTCTATTGGACTAGTTTTTCACTTTATGTCTAATCCTCAATCTACTCATTTCAAATTTGATAAAAAAATTATTCATTACAATAAATGTACTCTAACATTTGGCATCAATTATATATTTAATATCAATATTTCTTTGGAAGGTTATATAGATTCTAATTGGCCTAATGGTCCTAATGATCGTAGATTCACTAGTGGTTATTTCTTCTCTTTATATTTTGACACCATTTTATGAAATCATAAAAATGAAAATAATGTATATTTTTTTTCCACATAATCTTAGTATAAATATCGTAATAATGATGTAAAGGAAGCTATTTGGCTTGGAAGACTTCTTACAGATTTGTGCCACCCACAAAATTTGGCTACTATGATTTTTGGTGATAATCAAAGTGTCATTACTCTAGAAAAGAATAAATGGTTGATATCTTCACTAATCCACTATGTAAAGACAATTTTATTTTATTTTGTAACAAGTTAGGATTGAAGGAAGTTATCGTCAAGTGGGAGAGTTAGTTATGTTTCCTCCCTTCACATTTATTTGTAAACCTCTAAATAAATTTTAAGGTGGATTGTTATAATTATAATTTATTTAGAATAATTTATTTTATATTAAGTTTATTTTTCATGTGTGAGGAGTTTTCTTTGTTCTCCTCTAATATTTTGGAGTTACGTGCATGACTAACTTCTTCCCCAACAGGTCACACACCACTTTATAAGGGACTAGGACACAAGTGGCACACACTTAGGGGGCTTGTAAGTTTATAATGGGATTCTATATAACTCCATTTTTTCTCCTCTAGATCTATAAAATAATACTTATTCTCTTCATTTCCTCACTAATAATATTATAGATCTCTCTATTCTTGTCTTGTGCTCTTGATTTAATATTCTAATTATGAATATTTTAGTTGTAATCCTTATAATAATATCATATGCGTTTTTATCTAATACATTCATTTTTACACTTTAAAACTTTTGTCACTTATGGTTTGCTCTTGAGAGGATGTTTAGTATTGTGCATTCTTAATTAATCTCAAAATTTAATTCTATTTTAATTATGATTATTCATGGATAAAAATACTTAAAATATTTACCTCAAACACTTCTTGGATTAGGTTTTAAATTTTAAATATAAGAATGTTTTCTAAGAATGAAAAATATATAAGATTTTATGATTTCTCTTTAAATGCTCCAAATAATTAGAAAAAAATACATAACTCAAATGATTTTACCATGATCACCAACCTCATTTCAATTAATTTTCACATCATAAATATCACCCATTACAACATCATATTATAAAAAAATCATAACAATATTTTCCATGTACCTTACAATGAAGAATATGATCTAGTTTTATTTGGAGTTTACATTGTAAATAGACTAAAATAAAAATTTATTTGTATCCAACCCTTATCAACCCTATTTAAAAGAAGGGATATATTTAAGTGTGTGTGTGTGTGTGTGTGTGTGTGTGTGTGTGTGTGTGTGTGTGTGTGTGTGTGTGTGTGTGTGTGTGTGTGTGTGTGTGTGTGTGTGTGTGTGTGTGTGTGTGTGTGTGTGTGTGTGTGTTTGTACAAGCCTCGAGAATACCTCAATGGATCCATAATTTATCCACAAGGTTAGATAATTATATTCATATTTCACTTTTTAAATACTTGATGGATCTCCATTGCATTTTATATTGTGTTTCTCTATAAAGATTCTAAGGTGATCCATTTGAGATAAAATTGCTGCAACCATTATGAGAGGGTTTCTCTATGTCTGCTGAGGGCCTCAAACTTTGTTTAAGTATTACTTTTATTAAAAATTAACTCATGAGAAATAATGGAGAGTGAAATTTTCTTCAATAAAATTTAAGGAAAAATGATGGCTAATATCACATTTGGTAGTCAAGCCATCTTTTAATAAGTTGACATAGCTCTCCTTTCATTTATCATATGAAAGAAAGTTGATAACTAAGGTCCTACACTTAGAAATTCAAAACATGAGATCTATATATCTAGAGCTATGTTTCGAAGATAATGGTTGGGTACCTAATATTATCAAGATAATTCCTATGTAACAAAAATTTCAACAAGTTTTTTTGAATAAATATACTTTCTAAAAGATTTTTGTTTTTAGTGTTTTTTTTTTACTAAAAAACTAAAAGTAAATTGATAACGACATCATTTTTTTATTTTAACTAGAAAATCTCATCATATTTCACATTTATTATTTTTTCCAAGGCATACATCATTATAGTTTGAAATACAAATTGAATGAGTTGAACTTTACTTGCCCAAAAGAGACATTCACCTTTCTAAGTGACTACTATATTTTTAAACATAATAATCTTATTTTATAAATATTATTTCTTATAATGGTCATAAAAGAGAACTCCCAAATATATATAAGGGAGAAAACCAAATTAGAATATTAATATTTATTTCATCTTCATATTGTTGAATATTTAAGATAAATACAATCTTTGATTTTCATAACGAATAATATCTTATAAAGAGTTTGCATTTCATCTAAAGATATATTAAACCTTGTCATAAGTCTCATAATATAATGGGTTAAACTAAATATTAAATGATCTTTCGATTCTTGTCACTACTAAAAATAGGTAATTTATCCATAATTGTATGTACATAAAATTAATATTGTGAAACATTTTTGAAATATCTATAGTAACCTTATACTTTTACAAACTATATTGAGAATTTTTTACTATATCATAGTATTTGAATATGAAATTATAAATGATACACAATACTTATATTTTATAATATAGAATATGCATGAGCATAAAATTTATCCATAATTTAATTAAATTTAAATTATAATTTTTAAACCACCAAAAATGATAACAAATTTAGAGTAAACCACACCAAAATTGTTTTGATTAAGGTAAACCAAACTTTAATTCATGTGGGTACCAACGTGGACACATCAAGAGGACAAGGTCTCACCATTTCCAAAAAAAAAAGAAGAGGAAACAACTCATCAAAAGAATAAAAAAGACCCTGTAGAAATTGATAGCAATAGTGATTGAGCAAAAAGAGATGAAATAAGGAAAGAAAAATAGAGAAAAAGAATAATTTCATTTGATTGGTGTGGGAACCAATCAGTTTTGAATGGATTGAAAAAAATCTTGGGATAATGGGGATGGTCTCAGGGCTCAAAGAGTTGACAAATAAATTAGCTAGATCAAAGAGAATTAACAAGTTAGTTTAGGAACAATTCTTTGGCACAAGGGGGCTTGGGTCCCCAAAATCCCAAATTAAGGCCTAAAACTAGGAAAAAGAGGAAGAATCCTATAATACCCCTATGGAATAAAAATTATTCACAAAACTAAGAATGGGAAAGACATTTAAAAACCAAATTTAATAGTAGTAGCATTAAACACACAAGGGTAGTGAATCAGAATTATCTAAAAATGTAGACTAGTTTGAAGTTTGAAATTTAAAGAGACACATCCCATCAAAGCTACCAGTGTTGAGTTTGAATTCATAAAATCAAATTTGGGAGTCACTTCAAAATTTAATCTCTACCAAGAGAAAAATTCAAAATCATACTCATTGTGCTACCCACTGGTAATGGGCAAATAAAAAATCAATACTATTATAATGGATAAAAAAATGTTAAAGCAGACCAGAATGGCAAACAAGGATTTAGTGCTCCACTTATAGGACATAATTATAATAAGGAGGTATTATATTAAAGGTCTTGAAGGGATTCATTCTGAGTTTCTTCATACTAGTTTTACAATCATTTCCATGTTTCATTAGGCTGGGTTTGCGTTGAATTCCCGGTGTGTGCAACTCTAGTAAACCATTGGTTCTAGATCACCCATAATTTATTAGCAATGCTAACATTTTATTTATAAATTATTTACATTATTCAAATGGGTCCATTTCAATAAGGAATAAACTTATTAATGGCAAGGGAACTCATCTTAGAACACATTAAAATTAGGAGTCCATATCCCTCTTATGCCTTCAATTAGCATTTCCAAAATCTTCCTCTAATGGATCTAATATCATTATTTCTCTCAGTGAGCTCTTCTACTCATCCACACAACCAACTTCAATTATAAGTTTTCAGTCCTCCTTGGTACGATAATTATATTTTATTAATACCATGTGTGGAAGATTATGAAAAGCACACTATCTCCATAAAACCATCATGTTGGGCATGCTTTATTGTCCCTTGGGATAAGTGATCTTTCACATCACCACAATTTTACAAACAATTTGCATTCTTCTTAGAAGTTTTACCAGATGAAGAGCTGATTTTATCTTATGGAAGAGATAATTCATTCAAAATAGTACAAAAAATATCTGGGGTTTGATCTATTTGGTTACATTTTGTTTTAGATGACTTATCATTTCCCTCAACTTGATGTTTTCCAATCCAATTTTAAGCACATTTATGATAAAAAAACATGAAAATTGGAGAAATTTTCAAATACACATTCATACACAATTTTTTGATTCCAAATTTCATATTTATACTTCAACTGAATAGAATGTGGGAGAACATTATCAATATCCATGTTAACACAAAATCGGTCAAAAACTACTTGAATTCTTGCTTTAGTGACATAATCAAAGGTTGAAAATGTCCTAATGGATTATGTGATTCCATTAAAGATATTATCCTTCGATATTTCTAGTGGAAGTGTTGAAAGTCTAATCTAAATAAGAACAACATTGGAGGATTCTTTAAGATTATTAATACCAAAACTCCATCTTTATAGGATGGAAAATGTCTTACCCATATTCCATGATTGTCACTGAATAATATAGAGGCAATCTTCTTAGTTTGTGAAGGATAAAATAAGGAAACCATTTTCCATAACATCAATCTTCACTTGGCCCTTCAATTTTCATTTTCTATGGGTCCAATCTCTCACCACATCTATGTTGTGTCTAAAGCCTATGGATTTTCCAACAAGGATTATCTATAACTGAAGATTCATACTATGCATTTCCTCATTCAATATTTCCATCACCATGTCTTTTCCCAAAGCAAAGGGGTGAGGATCCTTATTTGCTTTTTTCGATGCAAGTATTCCTTTGAATAGTTCTACCCAAGAAGGCATAACCTTTTTCGCTCCCCCTCCTTCATCATCTTCATCACTACTTCCACCTTATTCAACTTCCTCCTCTCCCTTAATATTATTCTCCATATTCTTGCTTAATCTAATTAACCACATAAAAAAAAAATTCATATAAACCAAAAAAACTATTTTACATCAAATAAATTATAACTAAAAAATTAAAAATAAGCTAAACTAGGTGCAAGCTTCAAGATTTATCTATGAATTATCTACATTTCCTAGAATTAAAATATAAATAGTTTTCATTTGTATAAAATCTAAGTGTTCTAAATTAATAAATTTTATAAAGTTTGCATTCTGATAGATTATTTTTAAGATAAATTATTATGGATAGAATAACAAAATTTATATGAGCACATGCATTAATTATAGTAATTATATTAGTTTTAGAGACAAAACTTGAGGGATATAATGTTATAATTGATTTCCACCTTATAATTGTGTGAAATATTAACTTTCCGTATATTTCCTTTCTTTCTTTCTTTTTATTTATTTTTTAATCCATCTCAAAATAATAGTAAACATTAAAAATAAAATTAAAAATTAAAATGGAAAGGTGATTTTGTAATTACACTTTAGGATGGGTTTGAACCTATTGAAAGGGTTGTGAGGGGCTTAATTTTAATCATAACTACTGTAATGCCTAATTTAATCTCAATTTTTATTAGGTACATGGTTCAATGTTAATTGAGGATAGACCCCTTTATATGATATCTATTCATGATTAGTAGCACGTTTTATTTTGTGTATCCCTTGTTTATATTATATAGGATCATTGAAGAAGATAGGTTTAATTATATAAAATAATAAATTAGGTACTGCGCTTTAATCTATATATCTTCATATATAGACGTAACATGTGTTCATGAATGGCTCCTAATTTCATATGCCATCTACGAGATGAGTTGGTTGTGTTTGAATTTAGTCCATAATATTTCTTATTTGAGTTAACATGACATAACAAGGAGCTTTAGTATATGAAATCTACAGTAAGTATAGATCTCAAAAATAGACTTGTAATAAGGTCCATCACAAGTGAAACATAATGTATCATACATTGGATGTGTGAGTCCTTGTCACCTTATACATATATGGCATAAAAACAAGAGAAAATTCAGGTTTATAAATAGTATTATCTAGGTGTAAATGAGGAATAAATAAAATAAGAAGATAAACTAAGAGATTCATAACCATCCAAGTAAAATATTACTATAATGTGCAAAGTAATATTTATAAGTAGTCAGGAGGCATCCATAAGAAATATTTAAGTAGTAAATAATTAAATAAAGGCCATAATAAAATCCACAATGGTTGGAAAATGTATGTTTTGTAGGTGGGCTACGAGTATCCTAATGAATTTGACACCTAGATATGTTAATAGGACAAAGATTATGACAATAAAGTCATGCTTGACCATAAAACTAAAGGCAGTAATCATAAAAAGTTGGAACAGTCATATTTATGTGCATAAAATTTAAAACAAGGAATAGAGACTAATATGTAATATATTATAGTTTCCATTATATCTTATATAATATTAAAGTGAAAAGAAGAAAATGTAGTTACAAACATTATTAAATTAATAGAATATCAAGCAAAACCATATTTTGTTTACTGTGATTAACTAAAGGCATATCTAGTAGTAAATGATCATAATGACTCTCTAATGACTAGATAAAGATAAATGTAGAAGACACCCATATAAATAAAACACATAATTATATAGAAAGAAAATAAATTTTAAGGAGATAAAATTATGGATAAAGTTAGCAAATCGAGTAAAAATTATACATTGTGAAAGCCTCACATCAACTAGAGGTAAAACTTTATATTAAAACCTTGTCAAATTTAACATATTTTATTTATGGCATACATAAATGTTTCAAAATAGGAAATACTAGTGAAATATTTTCAATTAGAATAAATCTTTGGATTAATTATTAATTTTTTTGGTTCTTAGCCAGATCAAATTATATCACTGAATATTGATACATCTACAAAGGATAATGAAATTTAATAGATTTCTCATTTTCTCCCTAAGGACTACATGTAAATGTCCCATGGATGGTCAGGTGGATCATGTAACCAAATCATCCTATTCCCATTATCAAATAGAGATCATGATGAAGTCTTTTGATCAATAGAAAAATATTGATAAATAGGTTCATACATTCTCACTTATACATGTGTTTCACATCCATGGAAAGTATAATACCAATAGGAAAATTTAATATTTATTTGAATAATCTCATAGTTAATTGTGATATGTTATCGATGGTAATATCTAAGACCTATATTGATTGATAAAAAACCAGTTAGTTTGATCCCATTATCTTACTAAGGAATTAAATGAACAAGATTCAAACCCATGAGTTTTAAATAATTGAGAGTTTACGTGGATAAAATTAAAATATTCACCCATTAAAGGTGTCAAAACCCCACCAATACAATCCACACATCAACTTGTCAAAGTGTCATAGACTTTAATGGGACAATAAGATTTTTTTAATGAGCTTGCAATACAGTAAGGTGACAAGTGCCCTCATGGTGTATTATCACATGAAAAGAAGTGAATTATATTTATTTTATTAAACATATTTAATACTATGAAATATGATGCAAATTAATATCAAACATAAATGTAAGCAGATGTGACATCCCCTAATTAATAAGGCAATGGTTTAGTCAACTGTAGTTGCTTGTGAGTACCTACTCAGAGTTTTACAATTTCCTTCCTTTTTAACCATCAAATTATGAAGATGAACTCTAAATATATAGGTTATTATATAATATTTTATTCATTATTCTCAACCTTGGATAATAATTGGAATAAATTCCTCTTATCTTATAATGAGACTTCAAGCATTTGATAACATGTGAAAAAGTGGTTTGATATTTTGACACACTAAAATAGAATTATAATGAACACATGGATATTTATGTATGAAATTTTTTGAATCATTATCTTGATCAAATGAATTAAAGATTTAATTAATTAACCATATCCCTAAGCATGAAGGATTTATCTTATGTGGTCCCATAACCTATAATTCCTAGGATAATTGCCTGGTCATTTCCAAATACAAGTTAAAATTTGTTGAGAATCCATATTAATCCAAAATTATTAGTCATGATGGATGAATTTTTAAGGTTCATTTATATAAACCCATAAGATTTTTTGTTAAATGTGTTATTAAGCATTTGGCCTATATGATTCACACAACTGCAACTAACTAAACTTTGAGAATAATTAATTAAGTTAAAAACTTGTAGTTGGTTTGAGAGTTTTGGATGGGGGTGATACTCATTGGTATTAGAGTTGGGTTAATTTTTTTTACCTTTGGTTAATATTTTTTTACTTTGAATGCTAAGATAATAGCATATGGATTTAGTCACTATGTGATGGCCTTACTAAAGGGTTTGTAATTTGATGGCATAAAAAATATCAATTTTAGATGGATATTTTGAATAATTAATTCAAAATTTTACTCTCACTTAATTAAGGATAAAACCTTGTAAGTTAATAAAACATACCCTTTGATGCTTATATAGTAAGTTTTCTACTTCGTGAATTGATAAATCTATGGTAATTGGAACCATACATTTTACAATATGTAAAAACCATTGAAGGATTTCATGGGACCCATTTTATCCATGTATGAGTTTATATAGTCCCAATTGGAGTTAAGAAAATAATTAAATTTTGTCTTGATTGCCATATAAAACCATGATATGCCCTTGTCTATTAATAATATAGTAATTATTTTCACTACAGATCCCCTATAAATGAATAATATAGTAATCATATGTAGAATAATAGTATTACATTTTAGATAAAAAAATATTAGAAAAGGAACTTGGCATCATACTATTAAGTGAGAGGTGATCTCCAAGTGTTTGATTGGGATTTATCTTGTTTAGTATTTTAGCTACATACAAATATGTTATTTATCATTAATAAATTATTTAATACCAAATTTTATTTTATTTACCTATCTAAATGATTTATATTTAAAATTTAAACATTTATATCTAATGTGATTTATTATAAATTTCCTTTGTGGACTTTTACATCTTGTAAAATAGTTCATGCAATGTTTTATTGAAATTTATATGATTCTTCTTTTTTTTCCATGTTTTATGATTTATTTATTTGTGTTGAATAACATTAAAAATATGTCCTTGAATATTTTAGTAATGACAGGATCAATAACATTTTTGTCTACATAGAATAACTATGAATTTTTATTAGAGTCAATTTCACTTATGTGGGAGCTTTAGTAAAGGACATCTATAGTAATTATGAATCTTGAAAATAGATTTTCAATCAATTTAACCATTATTACAACTAAATTTATCGCATATTGGATGTCTAATTCCTTTTCACCTTATGCAAATGTCACATAAACACAAGAAGAGATTGATCTTTATTTCCCATTCGCACATGAAGAGGAAATAAAATAAGAAGAGAAGACAAGGGATTCATAGATATAAAAGTAAAACATAAATCTAATGTTTAAAATAATATTTCTAAGTAGCATGGAATAATCCAAAATAAACGTTAAATCATGAAATGATTAAATAAAGTCCATGATCAAAGACACAATGTTTGGAAAATGTAACCAAGTGCACATCCTTCTAGACACCTAGGAAATAATTTTAATAACATTAAACTACAATTTTAAGCATTAATAGTTTCTCTAAAAGCTATAATATGTAGGTAAGTGTCCCCACTTCCATCAAACATAAACAATTTAAGAATTTAGAAGTTAAGAGGTAAATGTGCATACAAAATGTTGTGCACAATATTATTATCACAAATTTCATTGTATTAAACCAAAGTGTCCTATAAAATGATTTCTAAGGATAATTAATGTGACTTATCTTTCAAATACTTTAAACATGAATGATGTATACAACTTATTGAGAATCAATATTAAGTTTCCTAAGAGTCTATATAAGGGTTGAATTATAATATTAATTTTAGCCATTGGTTTAGAATTTATAACAGGATAAGAGAGTGGAATGAGATGATTTTATTTTTGTTTAGGATATTCATTGGATATGTATGAATCACTTGCTTATTTCTAAATAATATCCTTGGAAACAGTATTAGTATTAATATATGCATTGTAATGATTTGAAAAATCTATGTGAGGGTTATATTAGTGTGGCATAAGAGTATCATGAAGGGAAGACCAGTAAGAGATTGAAGTAGAGACAATGTCAAAAAAATTATTAAAATTATTGAAATTTATTGTAAGAGTAACTTTTGGTGTACTAAGGCAAGATTAAATAAGATGATCCTCATCGGTTGATAAAAAGGAAGAGCTATGACATGTAAGATCAGTAATAAATTTTAAAGGATAAGAGATACTATCATGATTTTTATAAACTATATTCACTTATAGAGAAATATAAAAATGAATTTTTTGTGAGCAACATCATCTTATCTTATGCATATTTAAGCGAAATTTATTTTTTATAAGTGAAAATGTGAAAAAGTGCATTATCAAGGAAGAAGGATAAGTTAGGTGTGAAATAACAATGTTCCCTATTTTGGATAGTAGGTAGTAATTTAAGAGGATAGATAATCATTTTCATAGTGATATTTTTTATTTATATTATGAGTTAAGTAAAATTTTAAATGAGAATCCCAGGTAACATATAAATTTAAATATATAGTGGAAGATAAAAAAGAATCAAAAGAGAAGTATAGAAATAAATTTGAAGATGAATATATAGGTTCCCCTAAAGAGGAATATAAGGGTGAAAACAAGGAGGAATATAAATATGTATCTAAGGAGGAATCTATGGGAGAAATTAATGAATAATATAGAGATGATTCCAAATGTAAATATAAATATGAATCCAAAGATGGAATGAGGGATGAATCTAGATTTGAATATAAATAAATATGTAGGGGTGAAATCAAAGTGGGATTTAAGGATGAATTAATAGGTGTATTTTTCTCTTTAAGGTCAAACTTTCGAGTTGTTTATAACTATTCACTTTTTAAATATGCTTCAAATCATATTTTATATTTATTGATAGAAAATCAAAATCATCTATACATGCTTATTTGATAAGGGTTTTCTTATTTTAGTTTTTCCATTCATAATCATAACTAAAGGACATATAATGATTAGAGAATACATGATCTATAGGATTAACATCATTATCATATTTACTTTAACTATCCATGATATATATAAGTATTTAGAATATAGTAAATGAAATAAATACATCCCTTAATTTTATCAAATGACTAATCATACATGTACAAATGAACTAATTACTATGAATATATTACAAAAAAGTTATAAATGGGTGATCTAGGCAAGTTCTTAAATGATTGAGTAGGCTCTTAAATATAATTACTTATTTGTATATTATTTTTTCCCCAATATTATAGAACACTGACTACAAAGGCTAAATTGATCTTATACACAAATATCCCATCTCCAAGGGTACAATAAGAGTAAATTCTCTTGACAATATGATTATCTTGGGTGTAACACAAATCAAAATGGATAATTTAGGTTCATTATGGTATAATTAAGGGATCATAGGGATCTCAAATAAATGTTATGTATGGTGAAAATAAAATATGTGATTAGTGGTGTATAATGGCTTGAGTATTTGGGAAGTTACCCTCACATGATAGTATCCATAAAATATATGTTTTATTAGCCTTATAATATTTAATTGAGTAATCTAAAAAAAATTGGAGTATATTTTAAAGAAAATACAACAAAAAAATAAAGTAAAATCAAATCAAATTTTTTGTATAAATCAAAAAAATTTAAATTGATGTTGATATAAAGAGTTTCAGTGTTAAATGTAATCCAAGGTGACAGGGGAATTTATTAATTATTGGATTAAGTCTAAAGATGAATAATATTTAATCATGGTTTTTGAATTATATTTAAGGTTGAATATTATTTAATTATAGTTTCAATAAATTAAAGAAATTTGTATGAAATCTGAGGACCAAATTCAATCAAATAACAAGAAATGATCTAAATGAAATATGGGTTAACTAGAATGTTTAATGATCTTATTTATTTAATATAAAATAAACTATTATATTCTTACATAGGTATACAAATATACATACATGTGTGCATGAGAAATACAAAATTATAATGAATTTGAAATGATATTTTAAAAGAAATTGAAAAATATATATGTAGACCTAGCTAAAATTGAATTTATCCTTAGTGTATAGGATGACTATTGATGAAAAATAACTTAGGATATATGTGAAATTCATCGTAACCAAAATATGTATTTCAACCTACACTAGGATTAGGTCGCATTGTTAAAACTAGGTCACATTATGACCTTATCTATTTATTGAATCCATGTCTTCATTGACTGTGTCATTGTTTTTTTAATCTTAGTACTTTGCCTATGTGTGAGGTTTTTTTGGTTGATTATGTGTCCTATTTTCTACACAGAATAAATATAAGAGTAAAACCCCAATTCCTACATAGTAAACAAAATGGATATCAAGTTTCAATGGAGGGAATCATATAAGAGGAATAGAAAAGATATTATTATAAAATCATACATAATTTTAATGTTTCCTACATTAAAAAATTAGCCTCATTCCAATGTAATTTTCATGCCTATGTTTATGTTTACAATGGTGGATGGAATATTAAATTTTAATATTCTTATGATTACTCTTTATTCAATCATGCAAATGATGTATTGAGCCATAAAACTTGAAAATAAATTTATAAATTAGAATAAATAAGTAGATATAAAAAAATTCTACCTTTTATGATAATATATATTCATATTAAACTCCTAAAAAGACCATTGTTTATATATAAAATCTTAAATTATAATTTGGATGATTATTGGTCCATGAGGGAACCAAACCAAAAATTTAAACATTCATAAAAAGGAATGTTAATGAAATAATAATTCTTAAAAATTTGACAGATTATGCTAGGAAAAGTCTACATTACACAACCATGTCCCAATGTGACCTTGTTAATGAAGTGCAACCTTGTCCAAAATCCATATTATAAATATTTCAAGGACATACAATGATATTTTGGATCACCGAGGTAGATTTAAGAAGATTAAATAAATATATAAATTTTGTTAAAATATTTAAACAATAATTATCAATATAAATATTGAAACATAATATGTCAATAACTCCCTTTTCCATCATCAATAGTTTGATATGCAAGGTTATGAAAAATTCATTTTTTATAAGTGGTTATGTCAAACTTGGATGTCTAAAATTTCTTACACTCCATTTATATCTTGAGGGAAAACTATATTCAACATTATTTTCTCAATCGATTTCATGTTTTAGTATATGTAGTGTTCATAATAAGTATGATAATAAAGGCTCATTACAATCCAACCCTAGATTTATGAATTTAATCATGATATTTGGATTCATATTCAAGGCATAATGTCCCATCTCTTAATAAAATATATGTTTGTTACCACAACATGCTTAATTTTCTCTATCGATGGTATATTTGACCTATGAAACTTCCACTACATACAACGAGGTATGTTAAGATTGATATTCACTCAGCTATGTTTACTTAGGAAAGTCCTTTTACCATTTGTAAGACTCATTATTTTTCAATCGTATAGATATAAATCCATAATATAGTTTTTTTTAAAGTACTATATTAAAGTACATGACTACTCCACCTACTTCACAAACAAGAGAACATTTTAAAGTGGAGTAATGTATTGTATTTAAAAAATATCCACAGACTTTATTTTATGTGAATTTATGTTATATCTCAACATTTAACTATGTATATCTACTATGGTGAAAATCATGAAGTATTAGTACATTTATAGACTTTTGAGGCCTCGCCCTTATTTAGCTCTAGATACAACCTCCATTATATTATTTTTAGTTAAATCCTATACAAACCATATGGTATATCCTGAATAACATTTTCTATCCTCATTTTTATATGGACATGCCCATATAACCCTCTATATAGTTTATTGTAGATTTTAGAATTTAACACCTCAATATTATTGAACTTGAATCTTGCATCATGTATAATATTTAATTATTGTGATCCATTTTTACACACAAGCACTATAGATTAGACATTTAGAATTGGAAATGAAAAAATGTTATGTGAGGCATATTGTGTGAATCAATGTTTGAATTTTTTTTTATTATTTTGTTATATCAAATATAACTATTAGAGAGCTAATTAATGGAACTTGGCCACCTAAAAACTATTCCTAAACACAAATACATTTTAATGTTAGGGATTTATTTATTCAGACACATAAAATGTTCAAAGATTAAAATGATAACATAAAATCAAAGAGTGCAACTAGGAAAAAATAGCAATAAAGTAAAATTTAATTTTTTAACATTCTTCTAATATTTAAAATTTCACTTTAAACATCTAGTCAGGAAATAGAGTAAGATCTACAACACTTTTCCTATAATATTTAAAATATAATGTGATAATTGTCACAACTTAAATTGAACATTTTCAAAGTCAAAATTTTATGACGTGTATTTTTTAACATTGTATAAAAAATATCATTTCTATTTTTATATGTGTATTTATAAGGTATATTTTCTTTAGAAGGTGTCTTTAGAATTAGATTTCATTATAAAGGAGTGTCTCTTTTATCAAATTTATTCAGAGATTACATCTAATTTATTTATTGAGGTAGGCCACACCTAAAATTGATTATAATGGTTTATCAAATTTCAACAATAAAAATTTAGACATTATCAAATGACCATCTAATTTTATATATTAATTATAAATATTTTTATTTAAAATTAAATTCAGCATAAAATTTTAAATAAATATGATACATTTATTTTCACTAATAATCAGGTGCAAATAGATAATCCTTTACAATGGGAAGGGAAGAATATTGACACAATCAAAACAAAAAAATACAACTAGAATATAGTAGGGTACTCAACATTTATTTTTATTTTTATAGTTTAACAAGTGTAAAACATGGGCACAAGAAATATATAATTTTCAAGTTCAATGTGTGAACTTCAAGTTCAAATTCCCATAATCATGAAAATTTGAACTACTTACAATGGTATCCTATACGTGATGGCTAGCTTACCAATTTTGATATTTTCCTATAAATATAAAAGCACATAAAATCAAGTGAAAACTTTTAAATATAATAATACACTATGAGGTGATTGTGGAGTAATCAGAATTTACTTAAATCAATCAAAAATCTTTGATTTAATTTAATTATTTATAACAAATAATTATATTGGATTTCATTTTTCAATCTTTAAACTAGTTTATTATAAAATTATATTAATAATAAAATTATTTTTACTATAGTAATAATTATAATATGTTAAATTAATATATTACTATGAATAAAATCTAGTTTTGTGTGTGTGTGTGTGTGTGTAATAAATAACTTATTTAAAATGATAAAATTAATTTTAAGATATATTTTATAAATCTATATAATAAAAAATTATAGCATATTTCAAAAGTTTATTTGAAATGATTTTTTAGAGTTGGGATAATCATGTCCTTCTGGTTAATCCCTGATATCTATATTTCCAACCTCACAATGAAATTTTCAATATTAAGCTAATTTGGATTTAGATGTTTAACCTTCCTCTTCAATTTTGGGATAATAGTTTGTTTAGTACCATAGGAAATATTGTTGGTGATTTTTGGATGGTTGATGTTATAACAGAAGAAATGAGACATTATAATAGTTCCTATATTTTGGTAAATGTACATATCTGTAAGGATTTCCTTACATGAGTGGAGTTGAAAGTCAGGAACAAAACCTGGATCCAATCCCTATATTTTTAAGGGCTCGTTTTTAGATGTTGAAGATGTCGAGAGATAACATTTTAATGGTTTAAATACTAAGTGGAAGGTTTTTGGGACCGAATATATATCTATTTAGGCCCCTAATGACAGTGACAAAGAAAGTGATGGTCATAATTTAATTCTAAAAACCCATGTGGATGTTTTGATTCATGCCTAAGAAAATATGGAACCTTGTGTAGAGTCTTCCGCTAAGAAGGTTGGTGATTTTTTGAAGTAATAGACTATGTTATAAAATAGAAATTTCATTATATATTCTAATGAAGGCTTGTTTAATTGGTTTTTATAGGAGGAGTATTGTTAGTCCAATTATTGAAAGAGAAACCAGTGGATACACTAGAAATTTTCATCCTATATTGCCAGATCCTGATGAAGGAGGACAATGGATGGTTTTGAGTAATAAAACGAGAGTAAAGGGAAAGATGGACTTGGAACCATTAAACGTGCGTCTCAATTATTAAAATGAAAATATTATGATAAAATATTAGTTTGTTTTGGTTTTTTTATAACTACAAGTTTACAATATATTCATAGGGTAGTTATTTTATTTTATGTTGTTTTGCTATGTAACATTTTTGTTTTAATGTTGTCATTTTTTTTGAATATATTTCCTTGCTAGTCCTTATGTGATTTTTCCTTCTTTAGGGTTGGGTCCCTAGTTCAAAAACCTCTCTTTAATAATAATAATAATAATAATAATAATAATTCATAACATATATGAGTTATGGGTGTGACAATTTAGTAATTACAGTTATGTATCGATGTCATGGAATAGGTATTGGTGGCAGCAACTAAGATATGTTTAAAGGAGATAGCGTATAGACAGGGTTGGGGGAGATAAGTTCAGTAGGGAAGAGAGTGGTGACAATAGGGGATAAGTTGTGTGTAGGAGGTAGAGGATGCAATGAGGTAGAGATCAAATTTAGATGCATAAATTCATCTTGGAGTGATATAATGTAAAGAGGAAGCATTCAAAACCATAGTTTTAAAGGTTGTGAGTAGTAAGGACCCCATGTTGACTGAAGCAAATCTTCAGTAGAGACAAAAGAAAGGGTATTTTACTATAGTTTTTGAAAGAAAGGTAAATAAAAATTTAACCTTTGCTAAGTCAAATAAGTATTTTTGCCTTGAGGGAGATGCTCATGAAGGGTTTTTGTAAGGGGAAACCTAATATTTATTTAAAGGTTTAATTTGTAAATTTAATCAATTCTATAAAAATATTTAAAGCCTTCATGGTTGGATTAAAAGAGGTATATAAACTTGTAATGAATTAAAATCTAGAGATATATCCTTGTGTAAAGAGTTTTTATATAGATGTTTTTGATAAAACAAAAGATAAGGATGGGATTTTACATCAATATATCTAGTTTATGGATCATCATACCCTCATGATGAATCCATGGTATTCTAAATTCAACCTAGCTATTGAATATTTCAAAATTAGGCCTATGTGGATTTCCTTTCATTATCTTCCTTTATAGTTTTAGTCCAAGTCAAGTTTTAAGGTCATAGGTGATGCCTTATGAGGATTACTATCGATAGATGATTCCAATTAATATTATGTTCACACTACATATGTAATGATTTTGGCTAACATTGATTTTAGTGGCCAACTCCTAGCAACTTTAGAGTTGAATGTTGTTAAATGAATTTGGGTACAATCCATTGATTATGAAGGATAATATTTTAGATGTAGACATTATTTTTCAATAATACATTTGGTTGATTAGTGCTTATTAGGTCTAATAAAGAGACATGGAATATTTTTGGAAAAATGTTCAAAGGGACCTCTTGACATTGAAGTCTAAGATGATGAGACAATAAAAGAATAGGTCCCAAAGATAGAACAAATCATAACCTATTTGAATGAAAATGAAGAGAGCTAGGTGGTTGGTGATTCTAAAAATTTCAATATTAATACAACCCCTAATATGGTTTTTGAAAATCCAATTGTTTTAGATTAAGAATGGTCATCCATAATTTCATTTCAAATCATCTACGCTTCTTAAATTGAAGAGGGAATTTCAAAAGATAGTTTAGTTTCAATTGATGATCTGGTAGTGTCAATTCACATTCAACATGGCACTAGGGAAAGATAGAATTGGAAGGTGGTAAGCTAAAAATAAATATAAGCTATAAGGAGAAGGTAACCAATTGTAACTACTTATAGACTCTTAGGAAATAATTTTAATAACATTAAGCTACAATTTTAAGCAGTCATAATATCTCTAAAGTCATTGAAATTAAGGTAAAATTACCCACTTCCATCAAACATAGAAAGATTAGGAATTTTGAATTTAGGAGGTAAACATGCCTAAAAAATTTTCTACATAATAGGATTTTCATAGATTTTGTTAGATTTTACTATGTTTTAGTTTCTAAGGATAAGTGATGTTTATATTTTAAAGCAGATAAAACATGCATTAAGGATATGAACTATTGATCAAACTGGTGTTAAATTTCTTAAGATACTAATTTAAGGGTTTAATTATATTATTTATTTTAGCAATTGGGGTACTATTTATGGTAGGATAAGTGGGTGGAAAGAGATGATTTTATTTTTATTTAAGAGATTCATTAGATATGTATGAATGACATGCTTCAATTTGAATAGGATCATTATAAATAATTGTTGACTTAAGATATTAGTTATTACATTTACCTATTAAATGTATAATTAGTACACATATAGCTTTATCTTACATAGGTGTGATAAGAGGTTAAGTGGGTGATAGGGTGAGTTCCACCTAGAGTTCAACTAATTACCACTGTGAGTTCTCCTATGAGTTTCATAGTGAGTAACACTCAATTTATCTAAGATTTATTTAATGAGTTAACTCCTCGTACTCCTTATTTATATTACTCTTCACCAAACTATTATAATTAAGATGTGTAGAGTAGAGTAGAGTAGAGTAGATAATTGGTAAGGGATTTCAATATATCAACTGATGATTGCACATCTTCTTATTATTTTTTGAATACAAGTAGGTTCAGTTTTGTATAATATTTATGTTCTTAGATACTATGTAATAATAATCCAATAGGTTATACTTATTATCTTTCAATAGCCACATCCATCTTGTTAAAGATATGTACATGTAACACAGACATGTGCATGCATACTAACACTATATAACTCAAATCCATGGTAAACTAATCCTTTCATGTGTAATGGCAACACCATCTCTCTTCTATATATTTCTAAGTCATAAAGTCATAACCTATATTTACCTAAAATAATTACAAAGAAAATAATGTTTTTAATTTTATTTAAATAGCTTTTTAATTTTTTAAATTAAAACACCTTTTAAGGAGGCTTTTTCAAAAAATTACATGTAGAGGTGAATGGGCCAAGTATTTTTGACTTTTTTTAATGTGAGGAGGTTTGGATTATTTAACTAATTCCAAAGAGTGGTTACATGACATGCTTTGTGTTTAAACCTGTCGGCATTTAAAAATTTAAGTGTAATTTAATTAAATAGGCCATTAATGATGGAAAATGTATTTTGCTATAAATTTTAACTGGTAACTCAAAATTGAGTGCCACTTTTTTAAAAATAGCATATTTTTCCATCCTCATTTCATTTGGATACCTTTTATTGTAAAACACAATCAAGTTATAAAGTCCCATATTCAGGGGGTATTATAGACCCTACTAGTTTCTACAACATACTTCTCGCAGTAATTACTCTCATCTATACAGACTCATTTTCAACCCAATCTAAAGTCCGTCTCTAAAGTGTGCACAACTTTTTTCCTTTAATCTGGAAATGATTTCTCACTTGGACACATTCTCAATTATACCTGATGTCCCTTTTATGAGAATGTTTTAGGGGTTCATTACAGTGTATTTTTTGCAATTGTGCAATTCTATGGTGTCTTTTCTGAGTCATGTCAATATCATTTGAGATACTTATGATGAGGAGAGTTGTTTCATCTCCAATGATCCATCTTGGGAAGGATAATTATGACTTGTGGCATGCTTACATAGAACATTTGCTCACACATAAGAATTGTATTCCATTCCTATATGGACAAATTTTTGAACCCACTGATCCTATTTTATTTGATAAGTGGGATAATACTTGTGATAATGTTTTTTCCACTTTGTTACTACATGTTTCCATGGAACTTCATTTCCGTCTGGAATATACCGAGTGTCCATGCACTTTTTTGAGGCATATTACAGAGTCTTTTTGGTGATGCTACTGAGATTTATATCATGCCTCCTCCTTTGCTTCCTATAGTCTCCTCTACGACTGTTGTAATCTCTCTTCATGATTTTATTTATTATGATGATACATCCATGGTGGACAATGATTTTATGTAAATTGATCCCCCAATACAAGAGATGATTATACTAGACCTTAGTTGTTTCATTATAGATTCTACATATGTTCCTATGTAGATGTTGCTCTTTTAGAGCCTTCATAGACATGCATTTTAGAGGAATTTTCTAGTGAGAATAAACATATTGAGAGTATCTATGGCTCATATGTTCATGTGGACATTCATCTTGTAGGTCTCGGTGCTTCATTTGTAAACTAGTCTTCAGTTCTGATAGTTATTTAACATTACTCTCCTCTTCCCATGGACATTATTTTAAGTAATGTTTCATGTCTATCTTCTTCTATGGTTATTATTTTCCCTTCATAGTATGATTATTTATTGGAATATTCTTAGACTTTCCCACATTTAATCATTAGCAGTGTGACATTTGAGCATTTTCCATAGATTTACATCATGATTCCTACACACATTCCACTTTAGTGGGAATTCAACATTTTCACATCTCATGGTTTATTTCTTCCAAAAATAAGAGATAAAATTTATTATAGAGGGACCTACTATAGTATTCACCATATGACATTATGTGCATACATTCTCTCTCATTTTTTTGGAGGTATAGATCCTTCATATTTTTTAAGCTATTGGGATAATCACTATGTACTTGGGTACTTTATCAAACCTCGTTATCAGGACCCAAATATACAACCCACATAAGATATAATTAAGAGGAGGTGTTAAAGTGTGATTTCTATTCTTACATTCTTTTCTTTATCTCTCTTTTGGAGGGGAGTTTTTCCCACTTTATTTTCTCCTTTTACTCCACTTATTTAGAGTTTTATTGTATGTGAGTACCTCATCAGGATTTGTTGTCAGGACCCATATTTTATTTTACACCCACATAAGCTATGCTTAAATGGGGTGTTGGTGTAAAATATTAGTTATTTCATTTAATTATTAAATGGATAATTCTTACACATGTAGCTTCAGCTTAATTATGTGTGATAAGAGGTTAAGTGGGTGAGAGCGTTAGTTGTAGAGTGAGTTCTACCTTGAGTTAAACAAAGTACCACTATTAGTTCTCCTTTGAGTTTCATAGTAATTTACACTGAGTCTAAATGTGAATTATTTAGTAAGTTAACTACCACTACTCCTTTATATTCTTCAAAAATATATTATAATTTAGATGTGAAGAGTAGAGCAGAGTAGATAACTATTAAGCAAGGTATTTCACTATGTCAAGTAATTATTGCACATCTTCTTATTCATTTTTAAATACAGGCAAGGTCATTGTTGTAGATTAATTGGGTGCCCACTCTACTAAAATATCACCTACTAGTTTATTTAGATAATAGCATTAGTATTAATATATGCATAGTAATGATATGACAACTATATGATAGGGTTATAATAGTGTGTCATAAGAATATCATCAAGGGAAGAAAAGAAAAATATTGAAGTAGAGTCAACATCAAAAAATTTGTTAAAATTAATGTCATTATTTAGAATGGTAATTTTGGGTGTGCTAAGGGAAGATTAAATAAGTTGATTCTCATCAGTTGAGAAAAAGGAAGACCTGTGACATGTAGGTTCAATATCCAGAAATTTTATAGGAAAAGAGATAGAATAATGATTTTTATAAACTATTTTTACTTATAGATAAATAGAAAAAATAAATTTCCACGAGTAACGTCATCTTTCATTATACATATTTTAGGTCAATTTAATTTTTATAAGTGAAAATGTGATAGAGTGCATTAACAGAGGAGAAAGAGATGTTAGTTATGAAATAATAAGGTTCATTATTTTAGATATTAGGTGGTAATTTAAGAGGATAAATAATAATTTTGAGGATGTTTTTCTTTATTTACATTATAATTTAATAAAAAATGTAAAGGAGGATCCTAGGTAAAATGTAATGTTAAATCTATATTGAAAGATAAATTAAAATCAAAATAGGAGTAAATAAGTAAATTTGAAGATGAATATATAGGTGCCCCTAAAGAGGAATATAATAGTGAAAAATTAAAAAAATAAAAAGATGGATCTAAATAGGAACCTATAGGTGAAAATAAAGAATAATCCATAGGTAACACCAATTAGGAATATAGATATGAATGTAAAGATGGATTAAATGATTAATATATATGGAAATAAAAAAAAAAGTATTTATAGATGAAATCAAAGAGGGATTCAAGGATGAATTAAGAGGTGTATGTTTCTCCTAAAGGTCAAATTTTCTAGTTATTTGTATGTATCCACATTCCAAAGATGCATCAAAATCAAATTTTCTATTTATTGCTAGATCATATAACTAAAAATAATTTATACATGCTTCTTTGATATTTTT
This sequence comes from Torreya grandis, assembly GCA_037957365.1. NCBI lineage: Eukaryota > Viridiplantae > Streptophyta > Pinopsida > Cupressales > Taxaceae > Torreya > Torreya grandis. Next base: position 1,650,348 of record JARHVA010000895.1, read on the forward strand.
TTTCTAATTTTGGTTTGTTTGTTCATCATCATAACTAAAGGGCATAAAATGAGTAGAGAATATCTAATCCAGAGGATGAAAATCACTATCATATTTACTTTGACTATATATGATATATATAAGGATTTTGAATATAGTAAATCAAACAAATATAACTCTTAATTATATCAAATAATTAATCATACATATAAAAATGAGGTAATGAATATGAACATATTACAATAAAAAAGGTATAAATGGGTGATCTAGGTAAGGGTTTAAATGATTGAGTAGGCTCTTAATTATAATTACTTATTTGTAAACTATTTTTGGCTCAATATTTTAGAGCACTAACCAAAGAGTCTAAATTGAACCTATAGACCAATATCCCATCTCCAAGGGTATAATTAGAGTAAACTCCCTAGGCAATATGCTTCTCTTGGGTGTACCACAAATCAAAATTGTTAATAGATGTTTATTATGGTATAACAAGGGGATTCAAGGCATTTCCAAAAATGTGATGTATGGGAAAGAAATATGTGATTAGTGGTGTGTAATGTCTTAAGTATTTGGGTAGTTAGCCTACTATCAAAAAAATATATCTTTGCTTTGCGTATAAATATAGTGACCAAGTAGTTTAGAAAAATAATAATACTATTTCTAGAAAAATACAATCAAACATAAAATAAAGTAAAATAAAATAAAAATATTTTTGTTTAAATAAAACAAAAAAATTCAACTTGAGGATGAAATAAAGAGTTTCAGTGTTAGATGTACTCCAAGGTGAATGCAAATTTATTCATTGTTGGATTAAGTCTAAAGATGAATAAGATTTAATTGTGGTTTCTAAATTATTTATAAGATTGAATGTTATATTATTTTATTTTCAATAATTTATATAAATTTGTATGAAATCCTAGGACCAAATTCAATCAAACAAAAAGAAATACTCTAAATAAAATATGGGTTCACCATAATGTTTAATGCTCCTATTTAATTAACAATAAAATACTACGAAAAAACCACTCAAAATTCATTTATATCTACAAATATAATTATGTGCATGTGAAATAAAATTATATAATAAATTTGAAATGATATTTTAATAGTAAATTGACAAATAAATATGTAAACCTAGCCCAAAATGAATTAATTATTATGGTAGAGGCTAATTGTTGATGAAAATAAACTTAGGATACCTATGAAATGTATCATAACTGAAATAAATATTTCAACCTACACTAGAATTATGTTGCACTGGTACAATAAGGTCATATTACAACCTTATCCATTTATTGAAGCCACATCTTAATTGACTATGAAACTATTTTTTTATCTAAGTACTTTGCTTATCTGTGAGGGTTTTTTGATTGGTTGTGTGTCCATATTTTCTACACAAAAGACTTACAAGAGTAAAACCCTAGGTCCTACATAATAAACGTAATGGATATCAAAGTCCAACAAATGTAATTAGGTAAGGGGTATCGAATATATATTCTTATAAAATCTTACATGATTTTAATATTGCCTACATAACATAAAATGTCTTCATGCTGATGTATTTTTCCTACCTAAATTTATGTGTGCAATGATGGATGCAATATTACACTTTATTTTTCCTATTATTACCCTTCATTCAACCATCAAAATGATGTATTGAGCCTTAAAACTTCCAAATAAATTTGTAATTGATAATAAATAAGTATATATAAACCCTTTATAGCTTTTTTGATAATAGAGATTCATATTAAAGTCATAGAAAGACCATTATCTATATATAACTCTTAAATTATAATATGGGGGTTTATTAACAAATGAGGAAACCAAATGATAAATACAAACATTCCTAAAGAGGAATGATAAAAAAATAAAAGAACTCTAAATAACTTCCACATATTATGATCAGACAAATATACATTACATGAACATGGCACAATACGACCTTATTTAAAGTGCAACCTCATCCAAAATCCATAATATAAAAAAATTAAGGACATAGAATGATATTAAGGATCATTGAGGTAGATTTGAGTAGATGAAATAAAAATATAAAATTCTTTAAAATATTTAAACATGAGATATAAGTCTATGGCTTGAAATAAAATATGTCAATAACTCATTTTTTCATCATCAATAATTTAATAAGCAAGGTTGTGAAAAATAAATGTTTTATA
>JARHVA010000895.1:1660000-1697500 GCA_037957365.1 Torreya grandis
TGTCCAAAATTTCTTGCACTCCATTTATATCTTGAGGGACAACCATATTCAAAATTATTTTATCGATTGGTTTCATGTTTTATTATATGTAGTGTTCATAATAAGTATGGTAATAAAGGCCCATTACAATCCAATCCTAGAGTTAAAAATTTAATCATGATATTCCTAATGATATTTGGATTCATGTTCAAGGCATAAAGTTCCATTTCTTAATAAGATATATGCTTGTTACCCTAACATTCTTAATTTTCTCTATCGATGCTATATTGGACCTATGAAACTTCCACTACATACAAGGGAGTATGTTAAAATTGATATTAAAATAATATTGTTTACTTAAGAAAGACCTTTTACCATTTACAAGACTCATTATTTTTCAATCCTAGAGATCTAGATCAATAATATAGTTTTTATTTAAGTACTATATTAAAGTGCATGACTACTCCACCTACTTCACAACTAAAAGAACATTTTAAAGTGGAGTAATGTATTATATTTTAAAAATATCTATAGACTTTATTTTATGTTAACTTATGTTATATTTCAACATTTATCTATGTATATCTAATTTGGTGTAAATCATGAAATATCAATACATTAATAGACTTTAGAGGCGTCAGCCTTATTTACCTCTAGATACAACCTCCATTATATTATTTTTATTTAAATCCTATGCAAACCATATGGTATATCCCAAATAACATTTTCTTTCCTCTTTTTTAAGTGGACATACCCATATAACCCTTTATATTTTTTATTGTAGATGTTAGAATTTGACACCTCAATATTACTTTAATTAAATCTAATTGAATCTAGGATCACCTGTAATATTCAATTATGGTGATCCATTTTAACACACAAGTACCATAGATTAGAAATTTAGTATTGAAAATAAAAATATATATGTAAAGCTTATTATGTCAATCAATGTTTGAAATAATTTTATCATTCTGCTATATCAAATATAACTATTAGAGAGCTATTTAATGGACCTAAGCCACCTAAATCATGTTCCTAACCACCAATACATTTTAATGTTAGGGATTATCAAAGAGTGCAACTATTGAAAAAAATATCAATAAAGTCAAATTTAATTTTTGAACATTTTTCTAATATTAAAATATTCACTTTAAACATCTAGTAAGGAAAAAGTGTAATATCTAACAACCTTTTCCTATAATATTTAAAATATAATGTTATAATTGTTACTAATTCAATTATACATTTTCAAAATCAAAGTTTTCTAAAATGTCTTTTTTAATATTGTATAAAAAAATATCATTTTTATTTTTATGTGTGTATATATAAAATAAATTTTCTTTACAAGGTATCTTTTGAATTAAATTTTATTATCAAGAAGTATCTTTTTTATCAAATATATTCAGATATTGCATTTAATTTTTTTATTGAGGTAGGCCACACCTAAAATTGATTATAATAATTTATTAAATTTTAACAATCAAATTTTAAACATTATCAAATGACCATTTAATTTTATATATTAATTACAAATATTTTTATTTAAAATTAAATGTATTGTAAAATATTAAATAAATGTGGTATATTTATTTGCACTAATAATTAGGTGCAGAAAGATAATCCTTTGCAATGGGAAGGGAAGACTACAGTCACAATCGAAACAAAAAAAACACAACTGGAATATAGTAGGATACTCGGCATTTATTTTTATTTTTATGGTTTAGAAATGTAAAAGTTGGGTACTTGATATTTCCAAGTGCAACGTATGAACTTCAAGTTCAAACGCCCATAATCGTGAAAAGTTGAACTACTTACAATGGTAGCCTACACGTGATGGCTAGGTTATCGGTTTTGATATTTTCCTATAAATTTAAAAGAACATAAAATCAAGGGAAAACTTTAATCAGAATTTACTTAAATCAATCAAATATCTTTGATTTATATAACAACAAATTATATTGGATTTCATTTTTAATCTTTAAACTAATTAATCATAAAGTTATATTAATAATAAAATTATATTTATTATAATATTAATTATAATTTGTTAAATTAATATATTATTGTAAAATATATATGTATGTGTGTTGTGTATCTTAAATAATTTATTTAAAATGATAAAATTATTTTTCAGATATGTTTTATAAACATATACAATAAAAAATTTTAATATATTTTAAAAGTTTATTTGAAATGATTTTTTTGGAGTTGGGATAATCATATCCTTCTAGTTAAGCCTCAGTATTTGTATTTCCAACTCACAATGAAATTTTCAATATTAAGTTGATTTGGGTTTAGATGTTTAACCATCCTCTTCAATTTTGGGACAATAGTTTACTTAGTACCAAAGTAAACACTATTGGTGATTTTGGATGGTCAATGCTATAATAGAGAGAAAGGGACATTATACGTGTTCTTGTATTATGGTAAATGTACATATCTCTAAGGATCTCCTTGCACAAGTGGAGTTGAAAGTCAAGAACCAAACTTGGATCCAATCCCTATATTTTGAAGGGCTCCCTTTTAGATGTTGAAGATGCTAAGAGATAACATTTTAATGGTGCAAATATTTGGTAAAAGTTTTTGGGATTGAATATATAACTATTTAAGTTTCTAATGACAATGAGGAAGAAAACGAAGGTCCCGATTTGATTTTGAAAACCCTTGTGAAAATTTTGAATCATGCCTAAGAAAATATGGAACCTTGTGTAGAGTCTTTAGCTAAGGAGGTTAGGGATTTGTTGAAGTATTAGACTATGTTATAAAATAAAAATGTCATTGTATATTTTGATGAAGACTCATTTAATTGGTTTTTAATAGATTTAGAAGTATTTTTAGTCCAATTATTGAAAGAGAAACCAGTGGATGCACTACAAATTTCCATCACACATTGTTAGATCCTAAGGAAGGAGGAGAATGGAGGGTTTTGAGTAACAAAAGGAGAGTAAAGGGAAAGAAGGATTTGGAACCATTAAACATGTCTCTCAGTTCTCAAAATGAAAATATTATGAGAGAATTCTAGTTTGTTTTGGTTTCTTTTGATAACTACAACAAGTTTATAGCATATTCAAAGGGTAGTTGTTTTAATTTATGTTGTTTTCCTATCCAATGGTTTTTTTTTAATGTAGTTTTTTTTTTTTGAATTTATTTCCTTGTTAGTCCTTATGTACTTGTTTCTTTTCTATGGTCCTGTCCCTAGTAAAAACCCCTCTTAATAATAATGATGATGATGATGATGATGATGATGATGATGATGATGATGATGATGATGATAATGATAATGATAATGATAATGATGATGATGTTGATGTGATGGGTATGATGATTTAGTAATTAGGGTTTTATATCGATTACATGGAATAGGCAATACTGACAGTGATTAAGATATCTATAAAGGATATTGTGTATAGAGAGGGTTGGGAGAGATCAGTTCAGTAGGGAAGACAATGGCGATGATAGCGAATATATGGTGTGTAGGAGGTAGAGGATACGATGAGGCAGAGATCAAATTTAGATGCATAGATTCATTCTGGAGTGATAGAATCCAAGGAGGCAACATTCAGAAACTCTATGTAAGAACCCCATGTTGACTGAAGAAAATATTTAGTAGAGACTAGAGAAGGGGTATTTTACTATAATTGTTTAAATAAAGGTAAACAAAATTTTAACCTCTACTAAGTTGAATAAGTCTTTTTGGTTTGAGAGAGACGCTCTTGAAGGGGTTTTGTAAGGGGAAACTTGGTATTCAATTGATGGTTTAATTTGTAAATTTAATAAATTCTAGACAAATGTTTAAAGCCTTCATGGTTGGATTAAAGAGGTCTAGAAACTTGTAATGAATAAGAATTTGGAGATATATTCTTGTGCAAAGATTTTTTTATAGATGTTTTTTGATAAAATAAAAGATAAGGATAACATTTTACATGAACATATATTGTTTATGGATCATCATACCCTCATGATGAAGCCATGGTATTTTGTATTCAATCCAGCTGCTGAATCTTTCAGTACTAGGCCTATGTGGATTTCCTTTCCTTACCTTCCTCTATATTTTTGGTCCAAGGCAAGTCTTAAGGTCGTAGGCGATGCCCTTGGAGGATTTCTATCCGTAGATAAATCCACTCAAGATTATCTTCAGATTATATATGCAATGATTGTAGTTAACATTGATGTTAGCACCAAACTCTTTGTAAATTTAGACTTGAATGTTGTTAAATGAATTTGGGTAGAATCCATTGATTATGAATGATTATCTTTTAGATGTAGATGTTGTTTTACAATAGTACATTTGGACAATAACTGCTTATTAGGTCGGATAAAGAAACATGGAATTTTTCGGGGAAAAATGTTCACAAGGACCTCCTGACATTGAAGTCGAAGACGATGAGATAATACAAGAACAGGGTCCAAAGATAGAATAAAGCATAACCTATTTGAATGAAAAGGAAGATAACCATGTGGTTGGCGATTCTAAAAAAATCAATATTAATACAACCCCTAATATGGTTTTCAAAACTCCAGTTGTTTTCACTGAGGAATGGTCGGCCAAAATTCCATTACAAATCATCTAGGCTTCTTAAATTGAAGATGGAAGGTCAAAAGATAGTTTAGTTTGAATTGATGATATGGTAGTGTCTATTCACATTGAGCATGACATTGGGAAAGCAGGGAATTTGAAGGTGGTAAGTTCGAAATAAATATAAAATGGAAGGAGAAGATACCCCCTCATAATATGACCCTTTGATCTCAAAAAATAAATGCATAGATTCATGTTTTTGATAATGGTGTTTGCTGAAAATATGGTTTTCTTGGCCTTTGCTATTGGTTTCATTGTTTGGTTAATTTTAAGGTGGTCAATTCCATTGTCTTTCACCCTTGGATCTGAAATATTCAGTGTTTTGGATGGGACATAGACAACTATTTTTAACTACTTTTTGTTGTTGTAGTGCCATTGTACACAATAATATTTGGCTTTGTTGGCCTCGGTTGTTTGCTTCTCTTCTATGTTCTAGGTTCCTAATTTGAAAAAAAAAAACCACCCTTTACCCTTAATAAAATAAAATAAAATTATAACATATTTATTTTTAAAATTATCCATAAAAAAATTAGAATGCAAAAATTTCAAATCCCTTATTCTCTCTATTAAAATCGTGATAAGGTTTTTGAAGCATCAATTATTTTATAAATATTAAAATGATAATTACTATTTATATTAAAATAATTTACTTAGAAAGAAGTCTCAAAATTTATATGGCACTATTCTAATTCCTTTATCAAAACTAAATTATAGAAAAAATCAACTATAGCTTCATAAATACATTCATAAAATAAACCACAAAAAAAAACAAAGTATGTCTTAATACATTGTGCCTCTGATTGCGCTTTTTAAGCATGTTTTGAAATACAAATGAACTCTCTTCGATTACATACATTTTAATGCGGTTTTTTAAGCAGGTTTGCTTAGGTGGATGACAGCCTTATACTCTCTTTGTTCCCAATGACACATTCAAACGGACACGACTTCATTGTGGGTCAAAACTACTGATTTTCACTCATCACACCACCTTTAAAAAGAACACTGAGGTGATGGATCTTTAAACAATGCGTGTACCCTCCAAAGCTCTTATAGCTAGCCTACTAATGGCCGAACATAGTTATTTACATCCGGATTTTGATTTCAATTCGCTGCAATTCCTTGCTAACCTCGAAATGCAGACACTGTCCGTTGAGCAACTGCTTAATGGAGGACAGTTGTTGTACTTCTCGGATGGGTCTTCCCGCTGATTTGATAGACTAAACGGCTAATATTGGAGGCCCGGATATTTTGGCAGAAGATGCAAATTCGTATTTAGAAGGCAGAGACATTCCGCAATAAAGAGACGGAGTAAAAGTGACCTGTGTCTTGCCGTCGTTTTCATCGAACCCGGCGTTCGTAGAACGAGGCGTTCAACATTCGTCCTTTGGGATGGAAAATTGTCAAATCGCCGAGGAATCCACGCTCAGTACCACAGAAACGAGTACGGACGGTAAGAGAAATGAAAGAGCTTTTGAGCAAGCCATTTCCAAAAATGCTAGGAACTATAGCCCTCTCACAAAACGGGAAACCGTCGAAAAGGTATGAATTTTAATCCTTGCAATAATAGATTTAAATCCACAGTAAAGACTGAAATGCGACCATGTGCAAAGCTTTCACTAGATTTTAGATTAACTGGAGAATCAAGTTCGTAACTGAAGTGAGCTCCAAATTTATTATATCGCGTAGCTAGCATTTCTTTTCTCGTCTTTTTTTTCTATATCTACCTGTGGAATGTAATGTACAGGCAATGCATAGTTATACAGAGACGGCGAAAGGAAAGCGCTGGAAAGGCGAGGACAATGTCATGGACGCCGTTAAGGTTTCGGAGAACAAAGTGGATCAGAGCAATAATTATATACAAAGGTGGAAAATAGCGTAAATGCGTTTTCGGCAACGCTTGAGAAGCCAAACTACATTCACGTTAGGGCGCGTAGAGGTGAAGCCACGGACAGAGACAGCTTAGCCGAAAGAGTAAGTTAATTCTAACGCGTTTTATCTTCACGCGGTGATGTATTTCCTTAGTTCATCAAGAAAGATTTAAATATTTTGGGTATAAACCATTTGTCACAAAATTGGTGTAATATTTTGGTAAAACAAAGTCGAATTATTGCTTTTGTGCGTGGCTGCAGGCGAGAAGGAAAAAAATCGGCGAACGCATGAGGTTTTTGCAGGATTTGGTTCCCGGTTGTAGTAAGGTACTGTACATCTCTACTTCAACAAAATATAATACGATGAGGTGCATCTCAGCTTCCACACAACTATTTTTATCAGAAAATGTGGCCTGACGGCGAGGCTTCAGTATTTTAATGCTCTTACTTAATTTTTAGAGGATTCTTTATCTTTTCATTTACACAGTCAGATAGGGATAGAGATATATATAGTAGAAGCACCCAGTTTGGAATCAAAGTACTTTATCAATTATTTTAAGTAAATTAATAACATTTGTTTATTTTAAATTATTTCAGATGATAGGTAGAGCATTAATTCTGGAGGAGATGATCAATCACGTTCAGGCTTTGCATCGTCATGTTAAGGTATAGCAGTTTTTTCAAATAAAAAATCATAGACAACTCTGAAATACATAGTTTCTGCCGTGTAATACATATCGTTTATAAATTGTATTACACAAACTGTTCCTTTCGATGAAGGCGATAACGGTGAATAATCCTCGTTTCGACTTCGGTAACCATCCTATTTGCTCTAACGACGTAATTGCCCAACTTTAAATTTAATGACTGTAAATTTAATTTTTTGTTTGGAAAAAGTAAATTTCTAAATAAGTGTAATGTTTTTATACTGTTCTTTTATATTTAATTCGTATTTTTGTAGGAAAGAACAAAGTTGTAAGTATTTTTATTGAATTTGTGCACAGATAACGACTAGTCGTCCACCAAATAGTGGAATATCTGCGGACTTAATGTCATCACCTTATCCTCAATGTGAGCAACCGGAACAGTTGAACGTCTGTTTTGAACGTGAAAACCCTCCACCTAGCCGTTTCCGCGGCAGGAAAGTTTAATTCTCACTGTTTTTCAAAAATTGGGATTTCAGCCCAAGGTTGTATTCATTTGATGTGCACTCGTCGTTGTATTAGCCGTGCAAATCCAGTGTGTCAGAATTCCTAATCTTAGGTATCAAAATTAATTTTCATTTCCTAAATATTTAAATGGGTTATATTTGAAATATGCTAAATTTCCCATCCATATTGTATTTAATGAATTTTAATTTTTTAATTTTCAAAAATTAATAAATTACATTATTGAAATTATTAATTTTGAATAGTCAATTAAATAAATATGTGAATAATTCACACGATTAGAAAATAAAAGGTATAGTTTTCCACATTGTTTTATATACTAATTCACATTTATATAATTTTAAGAGTTAATCAGTTCTATTCTTTTTAAATTTTATTAAAAAAAATTATTTGAGAAAAAATAGTTTATAAATAACAATTATATTCAAAAATATAATCATTCGTTTAATTGTGATTTTAAAATTATAATTTTGTTTCAACTCCTTGAAAGGGTTCGAAAGGTTTCAATTTTGATCAAAGTTACCCGATAAAATATTATCTATAAAAAATTCCATATATATATATATATATATATATTTGGTGAAAAAAAAAAAAAAAAAAACAATCTCCAAATCTTTATTTAAGATTAAAATATTTATTTTATATAAAAAATTGTGTTTTGAAATGTTCATTTCTTCTCACCATGGAGAAAAATGAGTGGATGTTAAATGAAAAGTCAAAATATTGAGTATTCAAGATTGATATTGTTGTCTATTAATAACCATAATATGTTAATAGAAATCTAAGGAAAGTGTATTAAAAGTAAGAGCTTGCATGAGAAAATGGAATAAATCATCAAACTCAATAATTAAGTTGTTCAAATTTTTTTCCTAACAATGTGGTATGTCTATGACTTTACAATTTAGATTAAATATATGAATATACTTTTTAATAACGATAAAAATATTAATACTAATAACTTTATAAAAGCTCAATTTTATTCTGGATCTTTTCTAATAAACAATGTTAGATATCTCTGTTTTTTATAATGTATAATATTTTGTTGAGAGACTTTATTTCCTTTAAAGAGGTATTCAGGATACAAACCAAACAAAAAGCCAAGATAAAGCCCCTTAACCCAACGACTAGTAAGCCTTTAGTTTCATATGACAATGAAATGCTAAAAATAGTGATGCACAGTAAAGATAGGTACTCTTATAGGGGGTCATCTATCATTTCAACAAACATTGGCAGAAGCTTACAAATATGAACATTTAGAGTGCTAAACACTACAAACCCATCCTAAAAGGTAAGTTAGATATGTAACCTGCAACAAAAGGATTCTTTTTTAGTCTTTTTCATCTCATTTCAGACAAAGTGTTGATCCATGACCAACAATGGTGTTACGATCAACATCAACTGCTAATGAAAAACTTGTTCCTAAGGTTCAACCCAATCATTAAAGCTTCTACTAGTAGAGCAATATGGATTCATCTACTTCACCTCCTTCTCTATTTTGGGTTGATTCCTACTACAATACAATAAGAAACACCCTAGGAAAAAATCTAGTAGATTGATTATGCAACCTCCATGTTTACCAACAATACATTTTCTAGAATCCTCACAAGTATAGACATCTCAAATGATTTACCTACATATATTGACCTGGCAGTCAAAGAGCAGGTTTTGAATCAAATTTTGGACTACAAAATCCATCTATTTTGGTGTCGTATATGCTTTAAAAATGGGCACTTAACACTAGACTACAATAACTCTAACAAAAAGAAAACTGACCTAACATGGTGGAAGGATTGCCCCCTAAACTTTTGATAGTATGTGTGTGATGGATACCCTAAAAGTGGATCTTTGAATTCAGATGAGGAGGCATCCCTATTATAAGAAAGAATTATCGCAATCTCCAAGCTTCAAAGGAAAATCACTTGGATCAAAGCCCTCGTATCACTTCAAATAAAAAGATTATAGAGGAAGGAACTTTGATAGAGTCTAAGACTTCTCCTTTGCAAGAGAATTCTATAAAGGTACATGTTGATCCCATTCCAATTGGAAAAATTTTAGAGATAGGATTAAAGGCAAAATCTAAGGCTCTTTTCAAAGGAGCTAACACATCAAATGACCCTTTCTATGTCATAAAATTATAAATTTCCATCCCATTTTTTGAAGAGTTAGAAGATTCAATTGACAAAGGGGAATGGACTGAAGTAAGCAAAAAGACAAAAGTTAAAAAGCCCATGAAGTTGGTTTCAAGCAATAAAATGCTTGGTTCTAATAAAAAAAGGAACTCATTTTCTAGCTAGAGAGTCAAGGAAGTTACCTTGTTCTTCTATTGTATTTGTTTATAGGCATGTTGCTTTATTTAATTTTGGTGGTAGACTTTGTTGTGTAGTGCCTTGCCAGTCATTTAGTTATTATAGGAAGAGGCATCCCAAGTGAGGTTTATTATTATACTTTATCTCCTTTGTACAAGTCTTCTGGGCCTTTCAAAAACTATTTTTAACTCTATCAAATAAGAAAAATATTAAAATAGTCTTATGATTTTTATTCATTACACCAAATTTTAGTCATGCATTAATTTTATTAAATAATGTGCTTTGTATCTATATAAATGCGATGGGAATATACTCCCAACCAACCCAAAATAAATATCAAATCAAAGGAGAGCCTAATATATTTTTTTGTAACAATACATGCATCTCTTATTTGAAGAGAGTGCTCAAGCTTTCTTCTCTTCCTCTTATTTTTTTATTATAATGATTTAGATGGTTTTGTACATTATGATATTATATACGGTTTATATATTGCATCCCTATTATGTCTATGAACATCTCTTTTTAAACACTTGTGGAACATTGGAAAAAGTATTAAAAGTTAGGTGATTTCTATTAATACCAATTATTTATATGTAATACACACATTCAATATGCTAAGTGTTATTGATCACCTATTCACAAAACATCATATATGATTGAACAACATTAAATGGATATCCATTATACCCAATTATTATAGATACCATATATTTTAATCTTTTAAGAAATATTACTATATGTAAAAATAATTAAAAATGAATGTAATGTATACCAAATTAATCTAAAATAGTTACATGTGTAATTGTCATATTGGCCATAAATTTTAAGATAAAATGGAAATAAAATATATATGAACTCGATCCCAACTTATACTATGTTTGGTTAAACTAAAGTTTGGAAGATGCACAATTTTATTTTTGTATCCTCAAACTGAAGCTGGAAGAATTATCCATCATCTATACTATGTGAAATATGCATAGAGAAAATTTAAATAATCCAACAATAAGCAATGTTATAGATAAGGAGAGAAATATTATAGGATGGAGATTCATGAGGTTGGTTAATATCATACAATGAACCTTCATGAATATGATAAAAATGAAAATGTTATATTAAATGTTTATGGATAATTTTTTTTTTTGTTAAATGTTGAAACATATTTCTTTATACTTATTGGATATAAATTGGTCAAAAAATTAGCACTAGAAGCATAATTAAGTGATGTTGCATATAAATATCAAAGATATTTTTAGGGTTACCCTATCCATCACAAAGTGTGACCTTGGGTGATAAAAAACTAGTTGCCAAAGGTTGTAAATATATTTCATGTGTAGAAAAAATATGTGATACATATTTTGAATCAATATCATGATTTGGCTTCAGTTTTGTTATCAATGTTGGTAACCTTAGCTTCCAAAGCTTGAGTATCTTGTAGAAGTGTTTTCAAATTAAAGACCCATCATGATTAAAATTTGATACTTAAGAGGTCACAAACTCATATGAAAACAAACTTGTGTTGATGTAAGAATTATAATTGGTAATTATGTTTCGTATGGAGGATTTAACAAAAGTTATTTTATCTTTAGGGAACAATGTTTTGAAAATATATCTCATGCCCTCAATAGATGTATTATGCATTGTTATCCTCAAAGAAAGAGAGATTGGAGATTAATTTTTATAAACATATCCAATAGCCTTAATATTTGTATTAAAATAGAGTAAGGATTGTTCACTAACAATTTTTGATATTTTAGTTTATATTATAATATTAAGGATCTTCTAGAGATATTTAGGATTATGACAAATACTTTATCAAAATAATGAAATAGATTTAAATTGTTCTTAATATCTTTCTCATTTTCATTTTGATAATATATTTCATTATCTTCATTATTAGATCTATCTTATATTATAATTTATTCAATATATTGCTCATATTCATTATTTTCAGTCATTAATAGTATAATTTGACATGGTATTGGCTTGAAACCTTTTAGGTGCCCCAAGGGTTTAATTTCAAAATGATCCATAGAAACACCACCTATTTTAACAGTATGTATAGGTTACATACAAATGATAGTGGAAAAATTAATGAATATAAAAAGTAAAAACCTTAGAGGCTAAACACCCTCAACCAAGCTAAGATTTACATTGGAAAGACTCAGAGGTTTGATTCACAAAATGTTTAAACATTTTTATAAATTAAATATGGAGATTTGCCTAATAAATTAAGGTGTAAAATACACTAAAATATATGTCATTTAAAATAATTTAGATTCTAATGATATTTTAATGAGATATATTGAATCGAACCATACACCAAATATAAAATGTATAACATTCAATATTCTAATAATAGTAATATGAAGGAAATTTTTTAATTAGATTATACAATGATACACAATAAGATATGATTAGTTTAGGATCTAGAATGGATTATTTGAATCTGGATTACGTCATCATATTCTATAAATTTTGTCTGTATCAACTTGGATCTTGCATCACCATGTGGACACTACTGTCAATTTATTATCTCGATTTTAACATTTCTTCCTAAATAACATTACATACTTTGTTCTAGAAATTACACATATGCCTATTAGGTTAAACTATCACCTTATAAATTTTATATATGAATCTTGTGCATAGTTTTTTTATATTAATGTGTAGCTAAAAAACCTAGATCATCTAATTAGGGCACGTCACCTTCTAAAACAAGTTGGTGGGCTCAGTTGAAGTCAAGCTGACCTCGAAGCCTACCTTTTCTTAGTGTTATCTACATATCCATATAATCCAAAGAGGTCCTAAGACTAATGTAGTTTTCCCCATTATTTGGGATTATGTGTGAAAAAATATGTAATATACTATATTTGAGTGCATGTAGTGATCTATTTCGTTACATGGAAAGTACTACTCATGGGTTGATATTTGAATTATTTAGACCTGTAATATGATTTCTCTTTGATTGATTTAGAAATAGGATAAAATAAGGTATAATATCTTAGTTATGTAATTTATTTTTAGTAGTGTAGTAAAATCTTGAGAGGAACTTTTTAGATGATCAATAAATGGGATTAAACTTGTATCTATACCACACATTTTGAAATGTTTATCACATAAGGGTTAAATGAAATTAATAGGATGACCCACCCATATAAAAATATTTGAAAATATGAGGATTTCTTAACTATAGACACATGCTTGGATAAGAGATAATAATGTTGACTATAGTTTCCAAGTCTGAATACAAGTTTCCAATAATATATAAATTTTTTGAAGCTCTATAATTAATAAGAAATGATATATATCATATATACATCATACTATGAACTACATTTGATCTAAATAATAAAAATAACATTGTGGGATTATAATATAATCATTTAGGTAAAGTGAGATTGTGAATTCAAGCCTTTCCATCACAAGGAAGGTCATGAACTAAAAGTTAGATCCATAACTAATATTTTTCAAGTGTTAACTACTAGTTTGAGATATAAACCCATATTTGAGTATCAACAACTGATAGTTTAGATTTAAATTGGGTTTTAGATATTGTTTTCATGCCATCATGCATTTGAAACATCATTTGATTTTTACATTTTTATGTACACAGGTAAGATTTTGAGAATGCTATTTTTGTTATGATTTGTTGGTTTCATAAAGCAAGGAGACATAAACCTTAGATGATTTTTTATTCTTTAAAATGAGATAGGATATTGGAGATAGTGTTTAAATAGTATTTTAGTTGGATGGTTACTAGGTGGAAGATATGAAATGTTTACAGGTGAATACATTTTATTAATGTTTTTTTAATTTCCATAATGAATAATTCCATTTACTTTTTTAGTGGAATAATTAAACACGATTTTTTTGAATGATTTTTATTATGTTTTAATTCTTTTTCTATTAGTATTTGGATATTTTTAGATTTATAATATGATAACAGAGATTGTAAATGGGGTGTTTTCTTGTCTTTGTTTGCATATACCAGACTATGGGTATGTATTCATTGTGAATTATTTTTTGGTAACAACAATTAAAAAATAAAATATGTGTATAGTTTTGTCTTTCATTGTAATTTAGTCGGTGTAAATATAACCTAGAAACCCTAGTCAGTCTCTGTTAGTATTTTAAATATTTAAAAATAATTTTGAGGTTTATGGTACTTATTAATATTTAAAATTCACATAAACGTTTATTGTTATTCTTAGAATTTATATAAGATTAGGTTGTGGGGTTGAAACATATATCAATTTTTTGTAATTTTTCTTATAATTCTGAGATGTTTAATTATTAAATTTTTTGTCACTAGTAAATCTATTGTGGAAAATATGTTTTTTTTTTCGCACCGTGAAACATTAATTTTGATTATTTATTGGTATATCTATGCACATTTTTAATATGTTATTAAGCATATAGGAGAGATTAGGCAATAATAAGTATTACACAGATTAAGATCTAATTTGTTTTTTCTATGTGCATGTGATGATATTTGTTATTCTAAGTTTTTTCACTGGCATTTATATAAAATTATTTTCAATAAGGTTTCTAATGTAACTCTATATTTTTGGTGGAAAGATTTTGTTTGAAATAGTGAAATGTATAAATTTTATAACCATTTTTAATAAATATTTTGCTCATTTATAGTTGGTTACAAAATTATTATAATTTATTAAGATGAAAATAAAGATTGAAAATGGGTCTTAGAAAAAAACATTCACATTTTGAATAGTAATTTTTTTCTTATACTTAGGGTTTACATAAATATAGGTTGTGCATTTTAAATATGATGTAGTTTTGATAGTTAGACTTATATAGACGAGAGATAGAAATTGTAACCATTCTTAGGTCAATATTTTTCAAAAACAAATTTCTAAATAGAAAATAATTATGTATAATTATCTTTGTTGATGTGGTGGGTTTTTTTGGGTATGAAGTAGTAATAAAATATTAATGGTTCTAATGTAGAAGAATAGATATTTAAATAATGGATGCACTTTGAAGACAAAAGGCATCCATGTTATTGGTTAGAATTTAGTATGTCATAATCTTTCATATCTTCCAACTAATCACTAATCATATGATGAATCCATATCAATGACCATTATATCCATGTGATCTACCCACATAAACATGGGTCAAATTCAAAAAATAGGGAAACATGATCATATTCATCATCCATATTACAATACAAACTCTCAATTGGGTATAGAGTAAAGGGTTAATATTGATAGGTGGCATAGGTTAATTTTTTCAAAAATGATTTTTAATGATGGATATAATTCAAACAACCATATAATCAAAAATGCAACGTTTATTTATGCACATTTATATAAAGAAGATAGTATTGGTGTAAATTTAAAAAACAAGTAAAGTGCTTGGAAAAATGCCTCTAATAAGCATTATATTAGGTTAAAGTGATGGTTATTCATTAATTTTTAATTGATAGGTAAATAATATTGGTGTTTAAGGATCTCATAATTTTTACAAATGGATAAAGATAAAATCTTAAATCTCATATAATATGCCTCTACTAGTAACAACTAGATACAAACATGCAAATAAAAAATAAGATACTACAACTAATGAATAAGGTATATCCAATGTTTGAGGGTCATCCACATGACCAACACATTACAAAATAGAAAGCCTCTACTAATATTTTACCTATTTCCTTCAACCCATCTAAATTCAGGTAATGTTTCACAAAAAATGCATTAAAATTATCTTTCTAAGAGATAAAATATCATTCAAAACTTTCAACTAGATTCCATGAAAATTTTACTTGGGATCCCACCTGAGTGGAGTGTTGTAGTACAAGATAGGACCTCACCTCTTTTGCCTTTCTTTATTTTTATGCACTTTGGTATACTCTTCATTTTATTAAATGATTTTTTAGACAACTAATATTAAAATTTAAAATAATTTATAGGGTTGAGATTTGTCTTCTTCCAATGCATCATCCATAGGTTCTAACTTTGATATATGGTTTACCATATCTAGGACTTCTACCCTAGATATAACTTGTTTTAATGGTTTAGAAGCATCCAAAACAATGTTTGAAACCACCATTCCTCTGTTATATGAAGATTAAATTTTTAGAACCCTAATTTTTACATTAGCCTCCATAATTTTCATGACTTAAACAATTAGTAAGTGTTATGTTCCATTTTTTATTCCTCTTTCAGTTCCTTATCTTTTGAGTTTGGGTCTAAATATAATTCATCACTCTTAGTATCAGGTCTATTCATTCTCAGATAAATAGGGAAAACAATTGTCCACCATGAAGTTTTCATCCTATTAAAAATGATGCACTCTTTAGTCAAATGTCCTATAGAAAATAAGTTGTGGCAATGAAACAAAAAGCCTTCATAGTATGTATGTTTGGACTAAGAGCGATCACCCACATGAAAAAGAAATTTTTTGAGTAAGTCTTTAGAATTACTAATGTTGACTAGAATTAGGGAAAATGTAGTGTGAGAAAACATGGTGGTATCTGGGTGTGTTTTCATAAAATTAACATCTTAATTATAGATATATTTATAACTATCATCATTAAAAATAGGAATGGGAGATGGGGTGAATGAAACCATATGGGTCTTTAATTGCGTGGTTCAATGAGGGGGTTGAATAAAGGAGACCATAGTTTTAAGAATAATGGATAGTAATTCAAGATCCAAAACTAATTTTGAATCTTCTCCATATCCTCAATGTGATCACATAAACCAATGAAAAAAAAATTAGTGTATGGTTAAATTTAAAGCCTACCTTTAATGAGGGATTGTCAATGTTCCAATATATAAGCATGGATATCTTGAAGTTTTGTCCAAAGAGTCACGAATCAACACGTGATGCCTCTCAAGGAGAACCATTCTTCCACATCAAACACTACTTTATTCTCATTCTCATCTACGTCACAATTGAAGATAAAGATTTAGGTTTGAGATGTTTTTGATCTACTTTGAGTGGCACATTATTATAAGTATCTATATTAGAAAATTATTTTGGAGAGTGAGTTCCTTCCTATCTTTCTTTGTTGAATTATGGAACCTTTCATCCACAAACTTAGGTGACGAAATAATTTTTATAACCCCATTAAAATATGTTAACCATGCAATATATATTGGTGAATATATGATGGTTTCCCATTATAAATTATAAAATATTTTATTTTATTATTAAAGGGCATAAGGAAATGATGGTACCACATAGATATATGTTTATTTGAGGCATGTTTTAATTGAAAATTCCAAACATATATATTAGATTATATGTTTATTGAGTATATGTTTGTCTTAAGTGTCTATACATTAATGAAATATGGTTGATGATTTTTTTTATTAAGGCACTACCCATTTCAAAGATACAAAAAGAACATGTGGTATTAAATTTTATTTCCAATTCTATGATGTTTTTTTACCTATGAAAATAGAACAAAAATTTATCATTTTTTACATATAAAGCTAAGTGGAAAATGAAAGTATAATGGTTATAAAATAACTAAGCTCAAAATTAATCCATATTCAGTCTCTAAAATATGTATGTTGAATTATAAATGTTAATTTTAAATCTTTCTCTTATTGTAATAATATCATATGTAGATTAGATATTTTTAAAATAATGTTAAATTAAATATTCACATCGATCAATATAACATGGATTAAACCTTTGAATTGACATAAAAAACAATTAAAAAAATAAAAACATCAACAATAACAACAACAAAAACAATAATAATATATATTAGATGAATATAGGCATACAAATTTTATATAAAGAAAAATGTACTCACTCCATTAGTTGGCTTTATGTGCATGCATAAATATATCAAAATAACATGATGTTTCAGATCCAAAAATTATTTTAAGATAAACCATTCACAAATATCTATTTTAAATAATACGATGATTCTATGCAATGAAACACCATAGCAATATAATTATTTTTTGAGTCACTTCAAAATTAATATACATCAAATATTAAAAAAGGAGATGGATAAATTTTTTAATATAGGGATGATGGATATATACTAAAACATTCTAATAACTTCAAAGGATATCTAAACTATATCCGTTGTTGAGAGTGTAAAATTATTAACCCATTTGATGTTAATGTTTCTAAGGTGGGGTAAGACTTATTGAAGGATTCTCACTCTTGGAAACCTAGTGAACCTATTCCTAATTTACTGGGTACCTCTGAATATACTCATATTTTGAATTTAAAAACCTCTTCTAATGGAAATATAAAATATAAACTAGACAATAGAAAGTAACCTAGAAAACTTGAAAGCTAAATTTCAAAATATTGTAACAAAATTTAACTCTACCAAAGTAGTTTTATTCAACATGCAATTATAAATAATGAAATTAATTATAATTCAAAACTCATTGGCATTAAAATGTATAAACTAAATTCAAATAATTCATTTTAAAAGTTGACATCATATTATGACCATGTCAAGTATGAAAATGTGTAGAAACTAAAGGATATGGTTGATTCAAAAGCTATTGGTAAGCCACAAGTTTTTGATTGGTTAGATGGACTAACCCTAGTTGTCTTCAACTAAATTTTAGTAAATTTGGCCAATATTTTTGAAACCATTATCACGTGACCTTATAAAGTAAGTTTGCCTTGAATTTTTATTTTATTAACATATATGTTTCCTTAATTTTATGGTTTGTGATTGTTGGTAGATATATAAAAATTGAACTTGATAATAAATGTCCTATTGATAAAATTATAATTAAATAATTAAAATAAAAAACATACTATTAAAAATTAAAACATAAACATTTATTTAAAATAATAAATTCTACCTTAATGTAATTTAAGTTGAAACCCTAAAACAAAAAATGCATCGTATATGCATCTTCACAAACACATGGCTCTCACATTTTCAGACAAATACTTTCATTAATGAGAATACAATCCCCTGTCCATAGTCATTTCTTACATGAAAATTTATTACAAAAGTTTAAATATATTGTATCAATGTGAGAAATAAAACATACATGCAACAAATATGTTCACCATATTTATACAAGTAAATTAATTTGAGTGTAAATCCTTTGTTGTATCAAGGAATGATAAAAACATTGGTTTTGTTTCAATTTTTAACAATATTATGTAATTTAATAGAATAAAATCATTGGTTTCTTGTAAACATAATTATTAAAAAATTAATATCTTGTTGATGCAAAAGATCTTGGTAGTGATAGTGCCCAACATGACACTAAAAAATTCATGTCATTATCTAAATATTTAAGCCTTAATGTCTAATCATTACTCCTATGTGTAAATTTCCACCATGAGTAAAATCCCATTCTTTCCCTCTAAAAAGCCTATGTATTAGGCTTACCAGTTCATAAGAATTTTTTTGATGTTCAAGGTATATGTGGAGATTAATTTATTTCATTTTCTAAAAAGAATAATAATCTTGGTTTGTGTACATTTAATTGGAAATTGGATGTGGATCTTGAGGATATTATTTATGATGGCATTTAGTTAGGTTTTCATGGGGATGAGGAAAACAAACATTAAATTAATGTGAAATAAGAAATGGTGGAGTTGAGCACTAATGATTCCATAAAAAGTGGTATTTTCTCATGTTACAAGGACTCGATGAAAAGTAGTAGATTATTTATGAAAGGTTAATTGGGATCGCTAATGAAAAGTGAACAAGGGTGTTGATTTTCCCCTATAAAGGTGGTGCTTGATTTTTCTAAGGTTTTTGATTGGTGAGAAACTTTGATGGGATTATTTGGATATCCTAAGTCTATGCCAATGATGACAAGAAACATTCCAAATATTCCTCTACATAGTCAAGTTAGTGAATGAACAAAAGAAAATAAGAGACACAAGGGAAAAGGTTGAAATGATTTTGAGGGTCAAGTGCAAAATACATGAGAGAGGTGAAACTCCATAAAACTATTTGGAAAAGAGGAAAGTTGAAAAGAATACTTGTTAAATATAAATATTTGAAGTTGTTCATTGACCTCCAAATTCTATGACAAGATGAAGGTGTGGGCCCATGAACTGGTCTTTAAGCCCATGCCACAATTCGCAACAATAATACCAAATATCATGACTTACCCACATGAAATAATAAGAAAATATAAAACAAAATTATTAGTAGCAATTGGGAATTAGTAGGGTAAAGCATGGGCCTAGGTAAAAAGTTCAGTGGGAGTTTCAAGGTTTAAAAGCAATTCTAAGAATTTCAAATTACAAAATGTTAATTGCATGCCAATCCCCTGCACCCACAACATGCAGCATATGAGACGGTGGAACTTCCAAAGAGATTTGTAACTTTAAACTTAAAATATGCATAATAGGTTCCCATTATTAGTGGGAATACATGGTGGAGAAGACACTTACAAAATGTAGTTTTGAAAAATACAAATTACAAGATGCATTCAAGTATTCCAAGGCTTTTGGATTCCAAAAGATATATTCAAATGATCCAAAACCTATTCCATGTGTCAATAATAAGTGAAGTGGAAAAATGAGGATAACAAGGTAAGTTCTTAATGTTTAAAGTTATCCATGTAGTCTTGTTTTAAAAAAAACCCTTGGCAAGGCACATCCTGTTTCATTTATTTGTTGTTGGCTGTGTGTTTTTGGGTATGGTTTTGTTGAAGTCATTTCTAGGGATGAACACATGAAATACATAGTTGAGAAGATTATGGGTCAAATGTGTGTTTCGTAATGTAATAAAGAGTTTATCAAAAGGGGACATTCTTGTTGATTTTAATATAAACAAGTTACCTCTTGTCATGTCAAGAATTGTTGTATTGATTAGATTTTTTATACATGATGAGACACCACATTTGGTAAGAGTTACTATGAAATCCATTCAATATATTATTGAGATTATTACCTATGATTTTTTCCTATGATATGAGAGATCAATATGACATCTAGAGAATCTTGGGGGAAACAAGGAGAAAGGGGAGACTTTTCTCAAACTTGGATGGCCTAAGGATTCTAGACATAAAGGAACACATCAAGAGGCTCCCGTTACTAATAATTATCAAGGAATATTTTGTAAACATTCAAAATAACCTATAGGTAACATGTCAATTATAATTTCTTCCAAATTCATTGTTTATGAAAATGTATCCTACAAAACCTATATGTGATATGATTCTATTCAACATGTTTATGCCATACTGAATCAAGATTGTGAAAAACAATTAAGATGGAATAACTAAAATTTTCTATCTTCAAAAAATATTTATAGGTATTTAAGATGAATGGAAAAACTTTCTAAAATGTAAGGGTATTTTTGGATGTATTGGTAGGCACTATCTCCTAGATTTGATGTGAATAAATCCAAGGGATGTAAACTACATAGGCCTACGATCATGCTATTGTGTGATGAGGCCTAAAAATCATTGCTTCATTTTGCCAGATGGAAAGTCAAGAAATGATAAAGGGATATGAAAAATTAAAGTTTCGTAGAATTTTGTAATAGGAAATGCAATTTGAAAGAAATGCAAACTTCTAGTTTGTTTCATGAGCTTTGAAGCCCACAGAGATCCAGGTGGAAAAATTAATGTGTAGGAACAAGTCTTCAAAATGCAACTCATCAGTCCACATAGCATAATAAAACTAAAATCAAATAGATGGACATGGGATATTTCAAATAGGACTTCAATTTTGTATTTTTTTCAAATGTGTAAATTGCATAGTACACTTAGATCTCCCAAACATGCCAGTCAACATAAAGTCAACATGAGGTCCTAGTTCAAAGAAAAAATTTCAAGGTGAAATGAAATTTTGCATTTTTGTAAAGTATAAATTACACTAGAAGTTCCCAAGTCTATGAGGGAACTTTTGAGTGGAACTGTAACTCCAAATTGCAAGTTTCAAATGTGTTGTTAAGCTCCAGATTCCTTCCATACAAAGGAAGTACAAAATTTAAAATGGGACCCACAGCTCCTCGTAAGAAAAAAAAGGTGAAAAATAATTCTCTTATGCATTAGAAAAATTGTGGCAACCCTAAAAAGTCAAAAGGGAAAAGTCAAGTGTGGAAAAGGCATGTTAAAGTAAAATGGTGAGAAAGGTGAAATGAGTTATGTCTTAAATTTTTTCATGTTTTGTTTACTTGAAATACCTCCATGGAAGGTATTTTATAGGGTTTAAAAGACCAAGGTGAAACATTCCAATCATATCATTCAAGTTTCCTTGGATGTAGAGTATTTTTATGCCATTATTGCTAGGCAAGGGATATTATTTAGTGTGCACAAGAGGAAGGGTGGCTATCCAGAAGTTTCCATCTATGCAAATTATTAGTCAAAGGCATGGCCAAATGGTTACACATGAGGACAAAGAGTTGGTTTTGTTTTCAAGGGAATATTATCCCTCAAACCCAACTATAATGGATGTCCAGTAAAAGAAATCAAAGGGTTTGTTTGAAATCTAGACATTATATGGATATGTTTTTGCTTTAATGATTCCCATCTTCCAACTAGAGCATCTTGGTAGAAATTTAATATTTGATTGAAAGTTTTTAATATTACAAATTTCACAACATGTTCCTAGAGAAAATGGGTGATAAATTTATAGAAAAAGGGGTTTGTCATATTTTTAATGGTTGTTGGTTGTTGTTAGTTCTAAGTCGTAGGCTCTTTCAAAATTTGGGATCCTTATTGTGTGCATTTTTTTATCTCCCTTGATAATTTGGATGTATTTTTACATCCATTATAAATATCTAAGAGCATTGTATATGTCTCCCTCATTAAAAGAGCAAACTCACCATGTTTTTCCCCATGGCAGCATTCTTAAACAATGATGTATGTAAGATATACGTTAAAGATAATGGAAAATATATATAATTTTTACCCTTTCTTGTTAATGAAATTAAATAATATGTTTTACAGGATCTAATAGTTATATATAAAGTATAATTCTTATGAATGGTTGTCATCTTGGGCATAAATCTTGATTATAAACCCCTTTCTGCATTTTGATTTGGAATATGTTGTTGATAACCTATTAAGGGCACCCTGGGTTAATGGGTTTGATAGAAAAAAAACATCTACATCTATAATTGTAATGTATGTTTTAGTGTTTCAAAATTCATTTGAATATTTGTATTATATTGGAATAAATGGATGCAATCTAGACTTGATAATCTCCTTATCTTGTTTCTCAGTTTTCTACATCTTTGCAAATAAATGATGTCATGTTAGTTGAAAGACTTAATAATATTTTAAAAAACATTCCTTTACACCACTCTTTTATATTTACCTAACTTGTCCTACCTTGTCGTACCTTGTAAATAATACACCCTGTTATGTATTTCAATTGTTATTTGCCTAGAAATATATAAATCTTACATATTTAAAATGTTCCTATGTTTTGTTCATTGAATATTCAAATCAAAGTCTTCCATTTGGATCTTTGTTGTTGAAAATTTAAATATAAAATGAAGGTTACAATCCCTTATACATTTGTCTTTAGTAGCTTGTATCTAACATAAAGCATTTGTTCATTCTATGTAACAACCCTTCTTGGGTAGAGTGTGTAAACTTGGTTATGACCTGGTCAAATTTGTGTTTGTATGATAATAATCCCCATGGAGATTGAATTATAGTATACCTTCATGTTATAAAGCTACCATTTATGTCCTCTCACCTTGGCTAAGGTAGAGCTAGAAGTAGCAAGGAGTTAACCATACCTTTTGTCAATGATTTCCAGTCATTGTATGTGTTATGTCCATCTTGATGCCAAACCATTTCCTATCTATAATGACATATTTATGGTTTTTCCATATTTGATTTCTATTATACCCAAGTGTTCAAGGATGAGTGAAAGAGGTTTACAATTGGGAACCAACACTTAACTAGCACCGTTATCAGGGATTAAACATCAAATCTTGGCACTTCTATTTCCAAAGACCCTTCTAAAGGGTTTTATGAAATTAGTTTTTAAATTTATCTTCCTATATTTGTGTTGTTTCACTACTTTGGGCCATAAAATATGTAACACTCCACTAGGGACGTTTCTAGGGACTTGAAAGATTTGATAATTTGACATCTATTAAATTTATTGTAAAGATCTTTAAATTTGTTAGGTTTCAAGGTGGTTTCCCCTATTGGACATGAATCTAAATTTTTTCATGTCTTTTCTTTCATATCTCATCACTAATTTAATAATGGTATGGTTTTAGTATGTATCACTATGTATATGTAAATTTTTATATTCTAGAAATTTTCTTCTAGTTGTGACTCCAACATATCATATGGTTTCAAATAAATATCAGTACCCATTTTAAATATCTTCATCTTTGAGTGTTTTTTTAAAAGAAATATGGAATGAATAATATCATCCTTCAAATTTACTTATCAAACTATCTTGTCTCACCCTTAGATGTTCGTCAAAGAAGAGGGAGACAAGTTTGGAGGCCAATTGAATGAAAAGGTTTAGCAGTAAAGGAGTGTTTGGTCTATCAAGATTTTGGTAAACCTAAAATTTTGTTTATCTAACTTTGTATTATTTAATATTATCATAAGTCTCATGATCATTTAGAACCTTATAGTCCCATTTATTACCTAGCTCCTTCTCAACCAACTGAATCTCTTCTTAAGTTTGATCCACCAAGTCCACCTCACTCACCCCCTCACAACCCATTGACATTTTGTCTTAAACACATCATTAAACCAATCATGAGGCATAAATATCAATATGAAAATGAATGTCCTACATTTAGGATTCTGATATTTGTACCAATTAACTTTGATGAAATAGAGTGATATCCTAATGAAACATCAAAATGAAGGAACCTCCTTCCTAATATTCAAGGGAAAAATATAATGATTGGTGATCAAAATTTGAGGGTTTTCCACATTATCATTTAATATTATGAGGTTGAGCATGAGGATATTTTCATTAAGTTATTTTTTCACACACTGGAAGAAGATGCTCATGAGTGGTTCAATTCCCTTCCCTATAGATGCATTGATTCATGAGAAGAAATGGATAATGTTTTCAAAATTCTATATGGTGATAGGATTGATCATAAGTTTCTCTTTCTATAATTTGAAAAAATTAAGAAGAAACCTAATGATTTTGTGTAGTATTGTAGCACAAGGCTTAATAAGAATATGATGAGGCTACCTAAAAAAATTAGGTCCAGTGATACAACATTCTTAATCAAATATTGTGATGCCTTTAACAATAATGTTTCATACTACTTGAGGGATAAGATTCTTAAAAATTTGTTACTATCATTCAATATGTCCATCCAAATTGAGAAAAATATAAAGGGTAAGTGTATAAAGTTAAGGGACAAAAAGTAGTGTACTCGTGGACATGATTTTCTTGAAATTTTTAAAATCTAAAATTATATAGATAATTTGAGATATCTACACTCCAAATTTGAATATGTTGCAAGAACATAAATTATAGAATTTAGAGTGTTATTTTTTTTTAAATGGTTAATTATAAATAGGTAAAACATCTAAAACGTGAGTACAAAATCATGTTTTTATTTAGAAAACATAGTAGATAGATGACATGCAATGCAGCAATTTTTAATAGCATTTAATATTATTTGAAACCCTTTGGGGAAAATTTAGCTAAGATATTCTTGTTTTTGACCTATATTATTTTATATTTTTTCAATGAATGATTTTTTGTTATGAATTTTACAAGCAAATAGATCTTTAAAACTAAAAAAAAATGGATAGTCATCCATACGGCATGCCTAACTACCTAAAAAATATGAAAATGATTTTTTTGAATGTGTGTAGAACTAAGACTAGTTTGTGACCATATAACTTGTTTTTCACTTGGATCAATGAAAGACAAATTACATGAACATGTATATGAATGTATGTTTGTGGCATACAGTTGCCCAAAAAAGTTAAAGCTATAAATCAACATAGTTTGAAACCTAAAATTATTCCAAAAATTATAAAAATCATATTTTTGGAAAGAGGAGAGTGTGCTCATCATGATGGTATTAAGTTTTTTAATTTTCATATTAGAATTATTACTGTATTTGGTAATCAAAGTTAAATTTTGTTTTTTTTTATCATAACTATAAAAAATCAGCTATACATTGATAGTCAAAGCTTTTGGCTCGAGAATCGAAGCCATTTCTGAGCCAAAAGGCATGAAATTTAAATTCAAATTCAAATTCAAATAGTACTATCACATAAATAATGTGACCATGTTATTAATGCAATTAAACTGTTAAATACATTAGTAAAACAATCATATTACTTAATAACATGATCACTTTATATATTATCAACACCCTAAAACCCAAATTTACATTTTGACCTACTAAAGGAGCCACTAGGCCTAACAGTCTTAAGATCAATGTTTGGTTGATTAAGATTGTAGATGTCAATATTTTTTAGAATTGAATTATAATTGGAGATGTATTAACATATTAATTTATTTATTATTCAATTGAGATCAGTATAATCTTCCTTAAAATATAGATAGTCTTTGTTCATCCTAGATAGGGTCAAGAACTCAAAAATTAGTTTTTGGTGATCCAATGTTCCAAATAAATAAAAAATTGGTAGATTTGATTTATATTTCATTTTTTACATGATTAAATAAATTATATTATCTAAAAATAAATTGGATTACAAGGATCCTCTAACTAAGTACTAATAGAAATAGAGTACTAGTTTTGAAAGAGAGTTTAGTGATATTATAATTGTTTAAGGATTAGTTATTTGAAAGTTTGTATTTGAAAAAGAAACTATAGTATTTATAGGATTTAAATGGTGTTTTTAAACATCAAAAAATAAATCAATTATCATTTTATTTTGTGTCAAGAGTGTATATATTCCTAAAATAGGTTGAATTTGGTTGAATAGGACTGCATTAGTTTTTGTGGATAATTGGTGATGTTTGGAACTTGTAAAAATATTTTATAAACATTGTATTATTGTCTGATTCTATAAAATATTTTTTGAGTTATTAAGTTAATTTATATATGGATTTATTTTCAAGGTATATTATTGTTTTAGTACCCCATTTTGCATATAAGAAGTTGTCTTTTGTCAAGTTTAGAGTTGTTTCAAACATACATGCAACAAACATACATTCTGGAAAACATGCATGCATTATGATATAAATGATTGTATCATATGATGTCATAAAATGAATTTTTTAAACTTATGGATAAAACATAGCCTTTGGAGTATCAATATAGTTGTGCATTTGAATTAAAATGGGTATTTTTCGAGTCCCTTGAACCTAATTACATGACTATAAAATGTGATTTGGGGCCTAATCAACTTTAATTTCATTATCTCGATTGAAGAAAAGAAATATAATTTATTTATAACCAAGTATACATGTATAGAATGTGTTTTTGAGTTAAATAAAGTTGAAGTCATTAGCTAATTAATGTAAATGTTTATTAGTTTAATTATGGAGGTAATTCAGGTCAAGATGAGCCATGTGAATGTATTTTGAATTATATATTCGATGTGATTTAGAGTGAAATTATCCATAATGACATGTCATATATAATTAATGAAATAGTTGATTAATTTAATCTAGGAGGCATTTGAGGCCAATTTCAATGCCTTAAAGAGTAAGATATGATTTAGGGTAAAATTGAAGGTTTGATTATATCATGAATTGATCCAATTAGTCAAATTATGTAATTAGGCATGTGATTTGGGTGAAATTGATCCCGTAAATCAAATTTATGGCTCAATCATTTTTATAGTTCATATATGCAACATGTATGGCTTAACTAACCCTACTTTTATTAGAAATGGAAACATGTTAAGGTAATTGTAAAAAATAGGTGAATAAACAACTCACATTTTCTTCAATTACCTTAGTGATTGGACCCTATATCTGATATCTTAAAACCTAAACACCATACCATTTATCTTAAACCCTAAATCATTTACTATTTACCTTAAACATAAGACATAAGAGCTAAACCCCAAACCATTTAAATTTTAGACCCTAAAATAAATACATTGAGCCCCAATTAACATACTTTATATATAGTAAGAAATAGGTTCATAGGGATGAACTTGGTAAAAATTTCATTAGTCATTACCACAATTGACTTCATAGGCTCAATCTATGATGATGTAGGTGATAATTGATCCCAAATTCACATTATTTACTCACAAATATAAGTTCAAGGGGTTTAAATTTGCCTCAATCACCATCATGATTATACCTTATATAATCTAGAACCCATACCTTAAGAACTAATCCCTAAACTCCAAACCATAAATATAAACTATTTAAACCTTGAAACAATCATTTTATCCCAAATTAACATCATTTAGACTATGAATTAAGTTCACAAGGTTCACTTTGGCCTAAATCACATAACTGATTTCCCCATTTGACTAATTTGCTCAATTTTCACAATGACATGGGGTATAATGGCAACCCAAAAACACATTCTATAGTCACAAAATGGTCCAAGAGATTTAAATTATCTTCAATTATCTTTGCAATTGACCCTATTTACCCTAAATCATATATACATTAAAACCTAAGCCCTAAATAATAAACCCTAAACACTATATCAATAATTGTAAACCATAAAATTTATCTATTTAAGAACTAATTTATTCCCAATTAATATCATTTTTAGTAAGAATTATGTTTGAGCATGGCATAGAGAAATTAGACATTATATATAGGTCTTTAAACCTAAACCCTATATTCTAATCCCTAATACCTAAAATATAAATTATAATCCCTATTCCCTAATGCTCACTACATGCTACAAACATACATGCTTTATGATATAACTGATTTTATCACGAGATGTCATAAAATGCACTTTTTAAATATATGGCCACAACTTAGACTTTGGAGTACCAATCTAGCTATGCATATGATGTAAATTGGGGTTATTTCGACCCATTTAAACCTAATTAACTAAAGAGGAGGGTCATTGGTTTTTTTAATCAAGGAGGCATTTGAGGAAAATTTGAACCCCTTCAAGATCAATATGTTTGGGGTAAAATAAAAAGATTGATTCTATCATGAATTTATCTAATAGTCAATTTGTGTAATTAAGGACATGATCTAGGCAAAGTTGAGCCCCTAAACTAAATTTACAGCTCATTAAATTGTATAACATATATGTGACATGTACATGGCATAGCTGACCCTAATTTTATTATAAATGCAAATATGAAGGTAATTGTCATAAATAAGTGAATAAGTAGCTCAAATGTTCTTAAATTATCTTAATAATTATACCCTATATCTGATATCTTAAACTGTAAAACCTATACCATTTAACGTTAACTCTAAACCCTATACCATTTACATTAAAACATAAGCCATAAGACCTTAATATAAAACCCTCTAAATTATAAAACCTAAACCATAAACAAGTAAATTTAGCCCTAATTAACATCCTTTATATATATATATATATATAGTAATAATTAGGTTCACAAGGATGAACTTGGTCAACATTGCATCACTCATTAAACCACAATTGACTTAATATTCTCAATACATGATGATGTGGGGGCTAATTGAGCCAAAAGTACATTCTTTACTCATAGATATAGATTCAAGGAGCTCAAATTTTCCCTAATTACCTTCACAATTATTTCTTATATACTATAAAACCTATACCCTAAGCCCTAATCCTTAAAGTTTATAATCCCTAAATTCTAAAGCCTAAATATAAACTCTTTACACCTTGAACCAATCATTTTAGCAAAAATTAACATCATTTAGACTAATAATTAAGTTCAAAAGGCTCAGGTTGTTCTAAATCACATTAGTAATTGCCCCATTTGAATAATTCACACAATCTTCATGATGACATCTAATGTATAATGGTAACCCAAAAGAACATTCTATAGTCACAAATGGGTCTAAGTTATTCAAATTTTCTTCAATTATCATTATGATTCACCACATGTACCCTAAACCATATATACATTAAAACGTAAGCCCTAAACCATAAACTCTAAACATTATACCTTAAATTGTAAACAATAAGGTTTCCCTATTTACTAATATATTTAGTCCCAATTAACATCCTTTGTATTAATAATTAGGTTCACATGGCATGTAGAGATTAGACATTATATATAGGTCCTTAAACCTAAACCCTATGCCCTAATACCTAATCCCTAAAACATAAATTGTAACCTATACCCTAATGCACACTACATGTCACAAGCATGCATGCCTTACAATATAATTTATTTCATCATGAGATGTCACAAAATGAATTTTTTAAACCTATGGCCAAAACATAGCCTTTGTAGTATCAAACTAGCTGTGCATCTAAAGTAAATTAGGGTTATTTCAAGCCCCTTCAACATAATTACATGACTATAAAATTTGATTTAGGGGTTGATCAGCTCCAATTCTCCCCAATTACCATCATGATTATACGTCATATACCCTAAAACCTATACCCCAATCCTCAATGATTAAATTTTCTAATCCCTAAACTCTAAACTATAAATATAAACTCTTTAAACCCTAAACTAATCATTTTATTCCAAATTAACATCATTTATACTATTAATTATCTTTGTGATTGACCCTCCCTAAACCTAAGCCCTAAAAACTATACCCTCAATTATATACCAAAAAAAATTCCTATTTACCAATCGATTCAGTCCCAATTAATATCCTTTGTAGTAAAACTTTAGTTCACACATGGCATAGAGAAACTAGACTTTATATACACCCCTAAACCTAAACCCTACATGCCCTAATTCATAATACCTAAACTATAAAACATGAATTGTAATCCCTAATCCCCATACATAAATTGTAATCCCTAAGCCCTAAACCCTAATCCCTAAACCATATGCTCTAATGCCTTAATCCCTAATCTATAATCAATATTAAGTTTAATATGATCATGCTATTTAATAATGTGATTGGATTATTATTAATATATAAAACACTAAGTTGTTAATTTTATTTTATAACCCCAATTGATTATTAATAATAATGTGATCTCGTTATTACATAAGGTGATCATGTTATTATTAATATAAGTTTCTCAATATGCTGGATGAAGTAAAATCTTGTATAAAAAAAAATGTGATCACATTATGTAATAACATAATAACATTACATAACGTGATCATGTTATTATTATAGACTAAGATGATTTTTCATTATCTATCTCTAACCTAAATCGGTAATTATGTCCCATAAACATTTTTTGCATACTTCTACAAGATTTGTGGTACTTGTGTACTTAACCCCACCTTTGAAATTTTTTTAATTGTACTTGATGGGTGATGGATCACATTCAAGGAAGAGGAATATTTTGAAGATCAAAACACCAAAATAATTATAAGATTTGAGAGAGAAACACAAGATACAAATGGAAAAACTTCAAGGTAGACAAGGTATAAACCCTAATATTGATAAATCAAATCACATAGATAATGAGCCAATAGAAAATAATGATGAAATTGACCACAATGAAATTAATAATAATGAAACTGATAATAATGAATTATATAATGTTGGAAGTTTACATTCAAAGTTACAAGTTTTTAATTTTGTTGATGACGAGTCTATGTATGACGCTTCACCCTCAATGAATGATGAAATTTTGATGGAAACATATAAGGATGAAACCAACCATAAATAAAATGTTAAGGAAACATATAGTAAATAAATAAACAATGAATAAAATGTCATCCCACCTCCAAACAATGAAATTAATAATGATTTTAAAACAACCTCTCAAAAAATTACACTATTACCAACACCTCCAAGAATTGTTCATAGAATAGACAAGTACTTAATTAATGTCGATGAAAATATTTTAGAACCAATTCATAACAAAATATTTGATCACCATTCAATAAGATTGGATCAACAAACTTGGGATATTTCTTTAATAATTTGGATTATGATAGTCAAAGAAGTTAATTATTTATTTGATTGATAAAGTGGATTAAGACGAGACCTATAATGTAAACATTAGGACTGAAAAATCTAAAATGGATGATTACAATAATGTATTATTGAAAAAATAAATTATACATATCATACTATAGGCTCAAAATCACACAACCAAGATTGTAACGTTGCTTGGTGTATACTTACAACTTATGTAGTAAGTGACAAAATTGTGAAAAAATGAATGGTTTCAAAAATAAGTTGAACACTTAATACATAGTAAAATAATAATAAAATAAATTGAAATCTGACTAAACATACAACATGCATTTGGTTGATCATATGTAGACCCTTTCCCTCAACCTTAAAAATCACTAAAATCAAAATAGTTTAGAATCTCATTGAGGATAAACTCATAGTAGAGTTTCCTCAAAAAATACAATGGGACATCATAATTGTTGTAAGGTGTATAATCAAACACAATCCTCCATCGATCTTAAAAATTGGTTGTGATTAAGTTATGTACATAGGAATAGATTCTAAAATATTTAGCAGTTACAAGAAATGGAGCATTGGTGACTGGGTCAATGAATAGGGTGAAAATGGAGGATTTTGATATTTATTTGTTCTTAACCTAAAGTGCTGATAATTTGTCAGCATAATAATCTCTACATATATCCCTATATGAATTATATCTATCAATTTGACTTAATAAGTTATCTAGGGAATCAGATAGCTAGGTATGGTAGGGGTTGGTGAATGTGGGATCCCTCATTCTCCTAATTAATTCTTCAATTCCAATTTTAATTCCCATAATGTTTTTAATTAAAATCTCAAGACTATTAGGGGGTTTATGGAACTATAAGAGGTTTAGGTAGAGGGATAGGAGGATAAACAAGAGGGTTTTGTAGAGGGTTAGGAGGAGTAGGAATAAGATGGTTCTATGGAGGGTTAGGAGGGTTAGTAGGGTGGGTTTTTTTTAAAAATGAATTATAACTAAAAATTAGGGTTAAACAATGAAAATAAAGACAAATTAAGATTAACAAGTATGGATTCATATCACTTACCTCTTCTATATAGTGGCATCATCGATAAGCATCTTCTTGGGATGAATTTGTAAGATTCCTAGCATTCTTTTTTCTATCTCACTCAAAATATAACTACTAATGCTTGAGGAGAGCAAGGAAACTCAAACGCAAAATGATGATTTTGCATTCAGGGTTTAGTTTATAAGTTTTTTTTAGGACATAGGTCATGCAATCTTCTTATTAACATGATTATATTATTAAAAATATAAATAATGTGATAGAATTAATAATGTGATCACATTATTGTTTAAAATAACATGATTGAGCTATATAATAGTGTGATCATGTTATGGTTCAATAATTATTGAGCCATAATTTAAATAATGTGATAGTGTTATTAACTAACTTAATAAAATTACCTAAAATGTTCAAGGAATTGTCCCCCAACTCCATGTACTTACCCTAAAGGTTGTGGGTAAACTTTTGAACAAGTAGGTTGATGAAAATTTGGATAATCTAGAAACCATTAGGAAACCAACCAACCTTTAGGAAACCATTAATATGTTGGCCTTTACTTTCAAAGAGATGTCCTAGAATTTGACTACAACTAAGAAAGGGCTGCCTCATGGGTTTACAAATCAAGAGAGAACACCAAATCAAAATCAAGCATAAGGGAGACCCCATTTCCATATTAGAGATAATGATATAGTGAAGAGGCCTACCTATGATGAAATAAATGACAAAAATAATAATACTAGAATTTAGAAAGAAGTGTTTGATCTATTGAACTTAAAAGTAAACACTATAAATTATGACCTTTATATTGATTGGTGTGATACATCTGAATGAATTAATGAAGATGTAGAGGAACCTGAGTCTATGTCTGATCATGATGAGACTTTGATGTTGGATTGTCAACTCTCCCAGAATAAAATGTCTATCTCCATGGAATTACTAAGCATTAATACTATTGATTAGTTTTAGAGTGCTGTAAATAAGGTTAGTGTCCCAAATCTTGAAGTTATTTGTGATGTTAATATGACACAAGAATATGATTTTCTGAATCATGGTTTCAAATTCTTATGTTCCATTATGATTAATAAATATGATGCAAGAATTTTTTCAATTGAGGATACAAAATTCCAAGTTAATGCAATAATTTCCTAAGAGAAATAATATAGTCTTAGAATCAAGAAACAAGGTGTTGCTCCTTAAGACACTACCATTGCAAATCCAAGAGTAGGGGATATAAGTAAATAAGATAAGAAAACTATAGTAGTCCTAAATTCTTCTAAGCTAGCACCTACTTCCCATGTCAAACAAAGAGGTGTTCCATCTAAGAAATTATTACCTTTTTTGTATACCATTCTTAATGGTGTGAATGATGCTAAGAATCCTCCCTTGAAAACTATTGTTAAACATGCAAATTTATCCAAACTTATTCCACTTCAGACATTAAGTGATTGTATTCCTATTGATGGTGTTGTTACCCTTCCTACAAATATGCCCCTTCCTCTATATAGCATGTGTCATATGGCTTATATTTTCAGTAAATTAAAGATCATCGTGCCACTTGTTGAATTATTCCAAATACCTAAAGATAGGAAGAGGGATTCTAAATACTTGGAATTTGGTGAAAATATAACTAATAATGAAATGACTTCACCCCAAACACTCCTGATTGATGATGAATAATATAAAGATGTTATTGAACAAACCCTAGAGGTTTATTTGGGGACTAAATTGGTAGAAAGTTAGTTTAACATGTATCTATTTTACACAACCCTACTCATTAATGGTTTGATTATTCACAACTACATATTTAATTTTGGAGCTTTTAACAATGTGATGACCCTAGTTATCATTAATTAGCTTGGAGGTGACATCACGCATGATTTTTTAAAGTTTTACACCATGGATTCATGAGAGTTTATAATTATTTCATAGGTCAAAGGGATGGTAGTACAATTGGTGGTTCATCCAGGTAAGTATTTGAATATGGACATTGCAGTTGTGGACTGCCCACCTAAGTGGGGGATGCTACTATCACAAAAATGGGCTTCCAACATGGGTGAAAGTGTGCAGATGGAATTATCTTATGCCACCATTATATTAGAGTTTAAGATGGTCAAACATAATAGAGAGCCAAAGATGTTACATGTAATTAAAGGTCTGAAATGTGGCCTGAATGAGCTTTTGTACATAGATGTCAACTTCTGTAGCTTCATTAGGAATGTGGATGTTGTTGAACATCTTGATATTCTTGATGTTAGGTTTGATAAATAAGTTGAAATTTGGAAAATGTATTATATAGGGATTTTAAAAATCTTGGAAATGGATTTGGGGTTATCTTCTATGCCCCTAATGTTAAATGTTTTCAGTTTTCTTTCAGAAGATATTTTGACTGCACAAATGATATTGCTAAGAATGAGGCACTCTTGCATGGTACTCACTTGAATGCAGTTGATAAACATTCTTACTTACATATGATGAATAAGTACCAATATTTCTTGGCTTGGTATTATCTAGATATGAAGGCATACATGAGGGATTTATTTCAACATGTCATCTGATTACATCCTAGCAATAGCCTTTAAAGTGAATACAGAGATTGATTTAACTCATCTTGGCCACCATGCTACTAGAAAACTTGAATAAATTAAGGGATGATGAGATATCAGAGTTGCCAATTAGTCACAAACATATTAAACGCTTCCTTAACAAAGTCCATAATTGTGTAAAAAAATTGTAAAGTGTATAGTTTTGTCCTTTTGTTATTTTGTTGCCACTCTACATTGGGCCCTTATTTTTTCAGTTCATTTTTATGTTTTTTTCATGTGTTCATTTAAAAATCCTCTTAATCTATTTTTATCAGTCTAAACTTATTTTTTTAAGTTTACATGGGTGTTTACTATGAAATTTTCAAGTTGATGATGCCCAAATTTCCTCTTAGTTTCTCAAAATCATTTTTTTGACAAATCTCTCATAAATATGTCTGTGATTTACTCCTTTGACCTGTAAAATTATAAATGTATTTATCTACTCACAACTACTTCTCTTATAAAGTTATTTCTTATGGCTATGTGTTTAATACATCTATGAAAAACTAGAGAATTTGATAGAGCTATAGAAGATAGATTATCATAAAATACTATCATTCCTTCTTTCTTCCCCTCATTCAAGTTTGATAATATTATTCTAATCCAAATGGCTTGACAATATGTTGAATTTACTGCTACATAGTAGGTTCATACAATGGAGTGTAACTCAATAGGTTGTTTCTTATAGGAACATGAGAAACATCTAGACCTAATATAAAAAATATACCCAGATTTATTCTATTATCAATATTACCTATCCAATCACTATCTTTATAACCAACCAACACAAAAAATTTAGATGCATTTACAAAATTCCATCCCCTTTGGTGCCATTTATATAACTTAAGATTTATTTTCCTACTTGCCAATGTGATTATTTTGGAGTCTCCATGAACTTGAATATTAGACTAACTACATACATAATTTCTATCCTTGTTACTATTAAATACATTAAACTTCTAACCAACTCTTATATAATGGTGGATCTAGATTGTTACTTCAATCATCTTTACTAAATTTCAAACCTATTGTTACTGGTGTTGATGTAGGTTTATAATTCAACATTATAATAATTTTAAAAATAACATTTACATATTTGGATTGAGATATGAAAATACCATCATCTAATATTTGTTTAACCTCAATAATACAAAAGTATTTCAATAATCCTAAATATGTCATTTAAAATTATTTCTTCATTTCTAATCAAAACTCTTCTATTGATAGATTTTCATTTCCAATGAAAATTAAAACATTAAGATATAATCACATAATTATAATTTCACTTTGATTTATAGATTTGATGTGGAGTGTGAGTTCACTATTGCTTTTCTAAAAAGCGTTACTCAACATGTGTGAATTGCTTTCATTGTAATATTATCACTAGAATTTACACCCTAGAGGAGGGTGTTAAATACTCTTCTATAATTGGTAAACATCGGAACACTTCTAGGTATGTGGGTTTACCTATAGGTATAAATAGACCTTTAGGTTTAAGTGTTAGCTCCCTAAATCTATATTGAAATGCTTAACACCTACATAACTAGTTACTTGTGGGGAAAGAGATATAATTTTTCATGAAATAAAACTAATCTAAGGGGATAATACACCATGATAATTTCCACTAGACCATAATACTTCTATCACAATGAAAGAAGACCTAAAAAGTAACTTCATAGTTTTAAGAGATTCTAACATAAATTTTTTAATATAGAGGTGATATGCATGACACAACATAAGGTAAGTGAACCAAAGGGTAGACTACATTCTCTAAGAACAATTATACACTTTAAAGTATCCTAAAACAATATATACACTCTATATTACCTATTAGAATAGGAAAATCCTACATCAAGCATGAAATGATTGAGAGAAAGCAAGGATAAATGAATATCTCTTAACCATTCACTATACATCTCTTTAAATAATTAGAAAAATGTTCCCAAACTCAAAACCAGATTTGAATTTATTTTTCAAAGGAAGCATACAATTTCAATCTAGAAGGTATTTTCCATACATGGTGTGGTATTAGTCTATAAGAGCCAAAATGGATACTACTTATAGAATTAGAGAGACAGGAGAAGAGAATGAAGTTCAAGAGTAAGTGGGACAT
>JARHVA010000895.1:1705000-1712500 GCA_037957365.1 Torreya grandis
AATTATTAATCAACTTATATTGATTCCCTGGAGGCAAATAAGTTTTTTAAACTTGAGGAATTGAGACACCTTGAACAGACCTTAACACATTTTGATTTGGATGAGGTATAAGAGTTTTTGGGACTACCATGCTTGTAGCCATGCCTTATTACCATGTATAAGTATTGGATAAACTTTTAGACATACTATTTTCACCTCCTAGAGCCTTCCTTTTGGCCCTTGTGCTTTATTCAATAGAAATTACTTGATTGAGCATAAAAGTTTCTTCCACCAAGAAGTTGGCAAAGCTTTCTCCATGAGGTTTCCAATCCTCATTTTCTTACATCATGACCTCATCTTAATCTAATAGAAGAGGATTTAATCCTCCTTGAAAAACTAGATATTTATTTTCATTCTCATTTTCATCCATAAATTGGCATTGTTGGAAATCTTCTCCTTTCACCAAGTTGTTATGCACCTATACCATCTCTCTTGCATTGGTAGTGTAATTGGGATTACACACATTGGTAGGCCTATTGATGTTAGGCTACACTTGACCTCTTCCTCTCCCATATTATTATAAATATTTTTGTTAATATGGATATGCATTTTGATAAAAACAATGTTACCTAAGCTAAGATCTTAACATTTGAATTTCTACATATGGATCCATGGTATCATCTACCTTGTGTTGGCATTAGGAACTTGGGCCACACTTGGAGTATTAGGAGAATATAAACCTTAAGAGGAAACTTTCATACTTTAATAAGGCAATTATTAGTTCTAATGTCAAGTTCATATGATTTGATAAAAGTGAAATCACCCATGGATTGAAACATGATAGAATTATTAGTACCAATGGTTCTCAAGTATGTGGGGAACACAAAGCGAGAAGGTGGTCTCATGGGAGGAGGAAATCTATACCAAGTGTTTTGAAATCTCTCATTAAGGTCATGCATTATTTCCCTAGGGATCTCTTAATCAGATTGAGATGGTTTATGATAAAAGTATGTTCACTATCATTCTCAAACCTTATAGTCAATAACACTCCAAAGTCATCCCATGATGTGATGCATCCACTAGGTAAATTACTATACCAATCAATTATTTTCCATCTAAGAGACATGGAAAGGAGTTTAATGGTTATATTATCCTCAGTGACATTTTGGAAACTAAAAATATGAGAGATATCCCTAATGTATTCACTGGGTGTAGCATGATTATTACCATTGAATGTGGGCACACTCTTTGTGGCATTAGGAGGATTATCATCATAGGCCTGAAGGTAAATTGGATTATCAATGTTAAAGGTAGGAAAGGCATGATTATTATTCAATATATTCAATATATTAAATATCTTCAATTTCTTAGATATCAAAATCTTCTTTCTCTTCAAAAGGTAAATTAGGAAGAAGGTATTGAACTTTAAGAGGAAGTTTAGGCTAAATAGGTGGATTGATAAGATTGGCCAATCTACTAGATGATGACCTAGTGAGGACCATGAAGTATGAGAGAAAATTTATGACAAAACAATGGCCTTGAACCACATTTTACCTTGAATGGATTAAGAAATGCTAAGTAGAACATCAACTTGTAACCGATCTTATCAAGACTATCATTCACCTTGACAAGTTATATTGAAGACAATGTGTCCATCAGGCATGCTATAAATATTATCATCAAATATTATACCATAGAATAGGGAATCCAATCCTCCCCAAAATTTTGGAAACATGTGAATACTTATAGGTATGTGGGTTTACCTATAGGTATAAGTAGACTTATAGGTTTAAGGGCAAGCTCCCTGAATATACCTTGAAATGCTTATTACCTACTTAACTAGTTGCTTGTGGGAAAAGAGATAGAAGTTTGCATGAAATGAAACTACTATAAGGTTGAGATACACTAGGATTATTTATATAATACCATCATAATTATATGATTAATAAATAATACCTATAAACCAACTTCAAAGTCCTAATAGATTCTAACGTCATTGTTTTAATATAGAGGTGATATGCATGAGACAACATAAGGTAAGTGAAAAATAGGATAGATTTCATACTATAAGAAGAATTATACACTTGAAATGAGCCTAACACACTAGTTATACTCTTATATGACCTATTAGAATAGGAACAACTTGCATCAACCATGAAAGTATTGAGAGAATGTAAGGATAAATGAATATCTCTTAACCATTCACTATACATCTCTTTGAACACTTATAAAAAATTTCATGAACTTAAAACTAGACTTTAATTTATTTTTAAAAGGCAATATACAATTTCAATCCAGTAGGGATTCATCATAAATGGTGTGGTATTAGTCTATAAGAACGAAAATGGCTACTACTTATAGAATTGGAGAGAGAGGAGAAGAGAATGAAGTTCAAGAGTCACTAGGACATGTGTCATGTTAAGAAAAGGAGTTAAAAATGTAGGAGATAATAATGTGTAATATACCATGAAATGTATACTTCGAAAAATGTCCCTCAAAACATGAAACTCTTGAAATGTGTTGTAGAACTCCTCCATTATTTATTTAGAAAAATACCTTCATCATTTGGCCTTCATAGAACATCTCACGGTAGACCAGAGACAAATATTATTATTTCACTAATAAGGAGGGGTTATAGATATGATCCAACATAAATTTTTTTCATCCTTATTCATTATGATTCTTCTAAACATGAATTATCACTGCTTGTAGTCTAAATAGCTCTTTTTTCACTCACCCTCTGCACTTGGCGCCAAAGTTACTTTTTAGTTATAAAATTTGATCCATACAAAGGAGTGTATACCACATATTTGGACCACTCATGGCATTATAATCCATAGGTACACCTT
This sequence comes from Torreya grandis, assembly GCA_037957365.1. Classification (NCBI taxonomy): domain Eukaryota; kingdom Viridiplantae; phylum Streptophyta; class Pinopsida; order Cupressales; family Taxaceae; genus Torreya; species Torreya grandis. Next base: position 1,707,829 of record JARHVA010000895.1, read on the forward strand.
AAAATCCATCTCACTTAGAACTTTCACCTTCTCACTTGCTTGTTCACTATGTCGTTTTTGATTGGCTAAGATGAAGGAACTTACAAAGGCACTTAAATTAAGATCAGATGTAGCATTAAATAAATATGATGAGTTATATTAAGTCCAAATCTATCTCTCAAAGTAAATTGAGTATTTTGAAACACTTTCATACCTTCACAACAATAAAAAAAAGTCAAGAAAATAATTTTTCTACCCTATCCATATAGTTAGAGTACAACTCAAGTTGATGAGGGGGAGACATAAATAGTCCTTTACAACCTCCAATCATATCCCAAGTCATTTTAGTTCATCTATATGCCCCTTCTCCATCATTTTAGTAATCAGGTAACTACTAAGGGTTTTAGAGGGTTTAGAGTAAATTTACTCTCTAAATATTTTTCATACAGGTTAGACATTGGATTTAAAAAAAAATTATACAAAAATAATTTTCATGGCCTCTTTCATCATTCCCCAACTCCTAATACTCCCATATAAAGTGTCCAAGTAGGTGAGAGATATTAAATTTCCCCTCTCGAGATCCTCCTTTCATTATATGTAGGACTAATGTGGTTTGAGCCAATAAATGGCTTACCTATGGTATCTTCTACATTATAAAAGATTTAACATAATTTAAAATCTCTTATGATCATGTTATAACTCATTTGGATGCTCATCATGTGCCAAAAGTAATAGTATAAGACCAAATGGGCAATATGCCTAGTCTAGACCTAAATATATACCTATATATTTGTGATATTAGACCATAATGTTATGTTTCAAAAAAATTTACATTTTTTTTATGTTTGTAATATCTTTCCACATCCTCGTAATAGGTTGAATCAACCCTTAGTTCACCTTATCATCCTCTTTTCTCCAAACCTATAGGATTGCACTGTTGGAGAATGCCTTCTATCTGAGAAAAAGTAGAGGGAAATTCCCCTATTATCCTATAAAAAAGTAAGGAATTATGGATTAATCCAACTAATGGATATGTTTTTTATAAATTTTTATGAATTTTTGGTATCCCTAGCATCTCTAAATGCATCAAAACATAAAATAGACTCATGAGGAAGCTCAATGTATGCACAATCTTGAATGTGGACTATGGGTTGCATTGTTGGGAGCACTGCTTCCCATATTTCCATATGGTAGGAACATAATGACATTATAATGTCACTTTACATTCCAAGTCAAACATGTTTAAAACTTAAGCCTATGCCAACTTCTCTATTGCATACCTCTTCACTTAACTGGTCCGGACTACTGAGTGTGTTTTCTTACTTGAAAGAGACATATGTAGGTGTTTCTCAATGCTTTAAGCCTTGTGCTATTTCCTTACTAAGATTTTTAAGTCTCTAATAACCTTTGACAATAATTTAGACTTATTCAATTTATATTCATGCTATGCCATCCCTGAGATATTCATGATTTTGGGTCACTGTATACACAGTCAACTAAAGCTGACTAATGCCAATGTAATAAAAGTCCTGTAGGAGAATATTAACCTTGAAATATATGATTAATACCTTTTAGGTCCTTTTTTAAGTCTTTGGAATAATATCCCTTGAAAAAGTGTGTATTTTTAGGTTGATATCTACCAAGTTTCACTTCATGGTTTTGTAAGTCACCTATAGTCAGGTTGTAAGTGTGATTTCCTTGGTTAAAGACACACCTATAGGTGTTGATGGAGGTTCATACCCTATATTTATAAGCTTGTTGATGGCCTTTTAATCATTTAAATTACCTTATAACTTTATTATAACCACTTACCATGAATATATGTTCTAAATATACTATATTTGGGTGTAAGACAATTTGGGGCCAAGATCCTATAGAAAACACTAAAGAAAAGTAGTGAACAAATTCATGAATTTTGAGGCCTTCAAACAACACTTTATTCTAGTCACATACCCACTCCCTTTATCAAGTCTCATATTCATATATATATATATATATATATATATATATATATATATATATATATATATATATATATATATATATATATATATATATATATATATATATGCACTTTTATTCATCAAAACTCTTTGTAACATTGCTATATAGCATCTTCAAAAGTTCTTAGACCTTTATTTTGGTGTTTTAGAGGAAATTGTCTGTGAATTTAAATTATGTTACCTTGAAGTGACTCCTCACACTGCCTACAAATATAATTCCTCACTCATGACTATCATAGTCACATAAAACTCCACAATCCTCATGAATGTATAGAAACATATTAAACTCCTCTATGAAACACTTTCAAATCTTTGTGTGGCCCCTTGTAGGTGTACACTTATGTATGCAAGTAGTGATTATGAGTATAGATAGTTTATATGGTGTACATGTTTTTAAATGGTTAAAAATATTCTCAAATATATATAAATGAATTCTCAAAACCTTTACATGCTACAAATAACTTTAAACACCCATTTTTATGTGAGATTCTTCTAAGAGCACTTCTAGGTGCACATCAATGGACTGATTGTGTATATATATTGCATTGACTATCAAAATCCTTCTTTTGTCACTTGAGAGGCTTAGTTATATTGATCATGTTATAATAATATACACAACACCTCCTGGAATATTTATCAAACTATCATGAACTTTATAAAGACCTTCATACACCATGACTGCAATTGAAAACAAGTAGAAGGTTGATTGTGTAATACATATGACTGTGTTCTTGATAAATGCATGAACTTGAAAAACTAAGATTGTAATTAAGGTAATTTAATGGAATTTAAAACATTAATTATAGAATATCATATCCATAATCCAAAAGTAAAGTAAAAATAACCTTCTACAAGTGTTGGAAACTGACTGCAACCTCACTAGCAACATGAACTTGCAACCTAAAATTTTTTGGATCATGAAATCACTTCAAATCATCAAAATAAACATGGGGAAAATGATACAAGGAATTAAAAACCCTCTATAATAAAATTCATTAATTGAGTTGCATAGACTAGCTCAAACATGAGTAAAACATATAGGGTGTGGGGATTGGAAACCAAAATTAGATAGTCAACTTCTTAGGAATATATCATAAAGTATAGATCATAATTCCTCCAAATAAAAACATTAAAATTAATATATACAAGTGTATTATCCACTAAAAATATATTTTTACCTAGAAGTCCTCCTACTGGTCATACTATCTAAAGACCTATTGACCAGTTTTCCTTGGATAGTGGAGTAATGGAGATATAAAATGGTTTCAGCCCTTTTTTAAAACATTAAAAGTATAAAAAACATGGAAATATAGTCAAGGAACTTAAAATTTAAATATATAATATTTTACCACATTCCACTCTCTCCCATAGGTTGTACAACCTTTGAAACTCCTTTTTCATTTATTTTCTTGATTTTAAGTTAACACCTATAATTTTCTATTAGTAATAATATTATTGAAAATAAATATAATAGGGACTGACATGAGGGAGATTGAGAAATATGTTTAGGACATGTGGACAACTATAAAACCTTACCACCTTTATTTATGACCCATGAAAGATCACTAAGTGACATAAACTGACATAAGGACTAAATTAGACTATGATCAAGGCTAATAAGATATTAAATTACATTAAATGAACCATGACACACACTATATCATGATAAGATACCCTTACACCATGTTTTGGACTAGAGGGGGTTGACCCATTTTGGCTTGTGCTAAAAAATGGTCAACATGTATCATGCCCTAGGTGCTTTTTTGAACCAATATAGTGCTTTATTTAGCTTATATACCATTTATTCATGACCTATGATATAATAACCTAGGTTTTTTTGCACATGTATTTACTCCTATATCACTCTATTTAAAAATTATAATTTGACATTTGTCTCATGAAATTTACATTTATGTTGATATGTTATTACCAAAATAATTTTTATGGTTTACATCCATGTTATAAGCTGTTGTTTATGTCCTTTAATGACTAGCTTGGCCTTTAGTCTTTTGACATTTTCTTTTGTGGTGATCTTAGTTTTCTAAACCCACTTAATTGCAATAACTTCCTTTATTAATGGAATATTTACTAGCTCCCAAGTCTAATTTTTATAAATTGATTTCATTTATTCATCCATGCATTCTCGCCATTTCTTATCTTTTACAACATTTTCAAAAAAGGTATGATCAACATAAGAAATAAACCAGAAATTATAAATTCATTATCTTCTTCATACTTGGATGCATCATAAATTTCCTTCAATATTCTTGTTTTCCTTGAAGTATCCATGGAGTGATGCCTCATAAGTGATGTACTAAAGTTTTATCCTAGGTTAGGAGTAGTAGAAAGATCAATATCTTGTGAGTGATGCCTTATAGGTGATGAAGGTATTTATTGGGAACCAACCTAAGTTCCAAGATGATTGTTACTACTTGGATCATCCATGGATGGTATTGTTGATGAAACAAGACTACACTTGGGCATTTAAGTTGAATTATTTTCATTACACATTGAATATTCATCACAGATGTCATCTCTACTAACTATTAGTTCTTTTTTCATTGGATTTTATAACATATAGGCTTTTGATTGCTCAATATATCCAATGATAATTCATTTCTCTCCTCTATCATCAAATTTATTTCTTATTTATTCAGGTGCATGTACATATGATACACAACCAAAAACTT
>JARHVA010000895.1:1720000-1795000 GCA_037957365.1 Torreya grandis
CAAAAATTGATTTATTTTGGTAATAAAAAAATAACCGGAAAGTCCTTATATAATTTATATATCTTGCATCTTGGATTGTAGGTAGGAGTTCATAGCCTCATCACAAGTTATCTATGGAAATGTTGACCTAAAAATTCATCTCTCATTATCATTTCAAGATAACTCCATAACAGGGGTATATATATTTAGGTCAACTTACTGGGATACTTATTTGATCAATTAAATAAGCATTGTTAGTAAGAGACTACCTTAAAACGTAGGTTGACACACTAAAAAATTAATGGATGTAGTGGTTGTGAAAAGTATAAGACCTTTTCACAATAAACTGATTAATGCATATCTAAATAACATGTTGTGTCCTAATGTTAATCACACATATGGGACCATTTAGAATAGATGAAAATTCATTATTTTAAAAATAAGCCTGATTATTGTGGAGTATTATTGGGGTAGGGAAATTATCCTAATGTTCCATATTGCAATACAATCTATTGAGATAATGTGGGGCATAAAAAATCCTACTTTTCATATGCATCTAAATTTATTATATTTATTACTTATCACCTCTCAATAATGAGTATATAGATGAGATCCAAGAGTATGAAGCCACCTTGTTAGTTTTCTAGAATAAGATGTTGAATTTGGTGTTTTTATTTTCATTTATTTACATGGTATTTTGAGTCTAAAACTATTTGTGTAAACCAAAACATGTCAAAAACCAAGCACTTATTATACACCGTATCTTTTGAACAAAGAGGCATTATGCTAGTCAAATCCAAATCTCATTTTTACCTTTTTCAAAGTTTAAATCAAATAATTATGTTTGTACTCCCAAATGACATTGTTATGATGTTTAATTTAGTCTATAACTATTCATCACTTTGAAAAAACACTTTTCCTTCTTTTTAATCCAAATTTAAAATCAGTTATTTCTATGTTCTAATCTAAAGCACTATTGGTTTTACCTTTCATGCTAGATTTGAGTAACATTGGTGAGATTTTACATTCAGATTTAAACCCATTACCTAAACTCTTTCCTATTCTATTATTATTTTTGACTTAGATTATCTTGTGTTCACTCATGCTCTAAGTTCTTGTTTCATTCTACCTTCTTTTCCATGTGTTGTCATTGTGATTCCAGTTTAGTTTTTGATTTAAGTTTATTATTTCTTATATAAATTCATGTCTCAAGATTCTTAGTTCATGTTTTATTCTTGTTCATTAGAAAATTCTTCTTCTAGATACTCTAGCCACAACTCACAATAGTTGTGACTAACCTTTTATGATACTGACATACTTTCAGCTTATATTTTTGTGTGCTGACTTACACCTTATGTTCTAAGATTGTGTTATCCTTTTATAATTTTATTATTTCAACCAACCAATGTTGAGTAAATTTTTAACCTCTTTCTTCCAATTATGTGGCACTACACCATTTCCTTTTATTATAGTCTCATTTCACCTTATACTTTTTAATTGAAGAATCTAAAACACATTTTTATAATTTTTGAACCACATTCCATGTCTTAGAACACATAAAAAAAATCTTCAAGAATGATGCAAAGGTATACACATAGTGGGGTCTCTTATGTCCGTAGTTATGAGGAAGAGCATTATTATAATAGAGAAGAACACTTTGTTGTGTTTGAATATATCTAAATAATATTAGGATCTAAATAAGGTTATTATGATCAGCAACATTTAAAATAAAAAGATGAAACCCTTTTAAGGTTTATAAAATCAAGTGCAAGACTACCACCATATTTCCCAATGGAATAATTGCACATGCTTCTCAAAGTAGACGAGTAAAATCTAGAGTATACTATCACTAGTGTTACAGAAACCAATGTTTATTCCTCTAGTAAGGGAAAAAAATAACTTGTAGAGTCCACCCTACCAAGAAAATATCTTATTACCAAGATTATGAAAATAATTCAAGTGTACATAGATCAAATTATCATAGACCTAATAGATTCTTTATCTACGACTTTAATAAACCATACCGCTTCTATAGATTAATAGCATAAAATAAACCCAACATAACACACCTAGTTAATCCTACATATTTAGTACATCTTGGAGTAGATCCTAAACCAAAAAAACATGTTTATGCTTTGTAACATGTTTCACTTGATATGGAGCATACCTTTTTCAACCATCATGAGACTCTAACCCATTTAAAACTATAAGGAATGAATGACTCATCACATATTGGTGGTACTATAAAGAATACTTTAGTGAGTTCATATTAACTAACACGTACTTTGGTTATCTGAAAAATGACACCCCAAAATTTTAAGTATTCATATAGTGCACAACAACATATTTTTGGGACTTCATATCAACCACCTAGGAATCAACACCAAACTTACAAATCAAAGATTAAATATAAACAAAACTTTTAGACATAGTTTTTGTACACCTAATAGGACCACATAGGGGTACATTCCAACCCTAAAAATGCACCAAACATTGAACAGTGGAATTAAATGAAGGAAATAGTCTCAAGGCTTAAGAAATGAAACTAAATTAAGAAGTATAAGTTTGATGAGTTATGCCCATATACCTTTGACTTAAGCATTCTCCAAGTTCTGTTTCCCCCTTGTTTTAAGGAACCCATGTTGGATAAATATAATAACAATGGGGATCCTCAAGAACACATTCAAACCTTCTCTATATTATGCAAAGAGGTAGCCTACAACAATTTTTATTTTCTCCACCTCTTCCCATGTGGTTTGGTTGGAGAAACTCTAGATTGGCTCCTCAAATTACACAAAAGATAAGTGAAAGATTAGAAAGAATTATTAGAGAAAATTTTCAACCATTTATCTTATAGCATTGAGCATGAGTTAATGGTGATTGAATTATTAATTGTATGATAAATAAATGTAAATTTTTTTATAGTATACCTACAGTGATGAATATAATTAGTTAGATGCTTTAAACATAATTTTCAAAATTAATATTTGGCTGATTTTTTTTCACAAAACTTGCACCTTGATGTATCTCATAATTTATGACTCACTTGTGCCAAAACATTCAAGGAGATCATTGACAAATGTGTGTAAATTTAAAAGGTGATTATTAACGGGGGTATTTTGATTAGTTATCTAAAGGGTCAAACATATAATCAAACCAAATCACTTATAAAAACTACTACTATATTAAAACCTATGGTTTTTAACAAGAACAAAAATAGGGTGGGAAACAGAATTAAAAAAATATAGACACATGAAAAAAATTGTATGTTACATTGTCTCCAAATGTAAAATGAGCCATACCTAATCCATTGAACACTTTGAAAAGGTATATTATATGTAGGACATTTAACAAGTATATAATATTTAGCAAATTGGGAGAGCCTATTAAGGCAGTGTTTTAGAAGCTAGTGGTGACCAATTTGTTTATGTGTCTTATACCAAAGGAATTTCCAAAAAATCAACCTAAACCTAATTGTTATTAATAAGAAGATTTTTTCAATTCACATCATTTTATTATCCATGTTGTTTATTGGTGTGTATAATTAATACATCTTATTGAGGATGCGATCAAAAGTGTTGAAATTAAAGTAAATCAAATAATGAAGAATACTAATCAGGAAATTAGCATATTCAAGTACCCATTTCTCAAACATAATAAAATACAACAAAGGAATAATGAAAATAAAGGATAGGGCCAACATTAATAAAATTAAGGTTAAAGCCTAATCAACATGTTCATTATCAAGATCATAATACCCAAACTAAAAAACTTGGTTACAATAATATACCATATGATTATAATAACATTGTGGGATGTGTTTCTACAAATCATGTTTATACCAATAATATTAAAACCCATGAACCACAAAATTATTATTGAAGTATTGGACCCCAAATTATAGGGTTAACACCCTCCTCCTCAAGTAACATAACACTATATTCAAGTAATTTCATTGCACCTTGGCTTTTATGTTTTTTTATTTTTGGACCTCCAACCCCTTATTATAATTATAATGACTCCATGCCAACTAAAAATTATTAAATTTTAATTAGATGCTCATTATTTACCCTCCATGTCCATTCACCTTCTTCTTCTAATTATAATGACTCATTGTTGACTGTAGATTGCACAATCACAACTTGACGCTCATGAATCGCTCTTTAAAACCCTTTGCCTTCCTTTAATTATAGACCTAATATAAAAATTATACCTTTTGATCTAAAGCTAAACATTGTACTATTCAAGGCTCTTTAACATCAACCCTAAACAATTTCATATTCTTATAATAAATTTATCTCTGATCCAACAAATTACATTTGAACAAGAGATATGTCTTCCCTTGGTTCAAGTCATAATAACTCTATATACATTAAGGTTGTTAAATTAATTATAAGATCAATTGGGTAATTATATATAATGGTTAATGAATGAACATAGTATCACTCAAGTTGACGCAAAAATTAGTTTATACTACCAAGCACTTCCAACATGAGACAATAATGATCAAGGCATATGACAATGCCAAAAGGTAATCTTGTAGAACTATTTGTTTGTTAATCATTATTGGGTCTATATCCCATGATACTGTACACCATATCATGGAGATTGAATTTCCATATAATATATTCCTTATTCATCTTCATATCCATGAATTACATGATTTATCATCTACTTTTCACCAATCCTTCAAGTTCCCCCATACTAGAATTAAAGTTACCATTTATGGTTATTTGTAGCCCTATTAATAGTTTAAACATATAGATGTTGAATTTCACAAATATAAATATTGACCTTGTTATTAATTCATAATGAATAAGAATAAATAAATATTTTCTAAATCACCCAAGTCTAATTATATTGACCCAAGTGATGTTACTTCCAATTTGGCTAATCCATTTCTTGCAGAATTTACAAACTAACTCATTATTGAGGATGTAAGAATTTTTATATTCCATATCAAATATGCCTTCCACATTAAATAATTACCCAAGTTTCCTAAGTATTACAATAGACATAAACCTTATGAATCCCCTTGTAGGTTCAACAAGATCTACCAAAATAATCAAAACACACAAAAACCACCATTGATATTTATACTAGGAACTTCGCCAAATCAAGAAAAGTAATCCTTTACTAATGGAGATTAGTTATATTATACCAGCCTTGATAAGTTTAATTTATAATACAAAATACCCTATCATTAATCAGATTATGGATAACTTTGATTATACATGTAAAGGCCTAAGATCAAAATAATAAGGTATCTTAGAGCCATTACCAGCTAATAAACCTACTATGAGTCAAGGTCTTGAATTTATACTGCTTAGGAGTGACATCATGTATTTCAATAATGATTCCTCTAAATCCATTATTGATGAAACTCCCAAAAGTGATGTATCATCCATTATAAAAATTATGATGAGTTATTTGACATTGACCTATTTGATTCTAATTCTATCATTACTATTACAACCTATTATCCAATTAACCTTTGTCATCCTGACCTTATAAATTGGGACCAATTTTTTTTCATACCCTTGGATGAATTTTAGAATGAAGATTCTATTATCGAATACATTTTCCTTAGAGATGGATTACTAATTAGTGATCACAATCAAGGACTTGTCTTATCCTTAGACTTTATTGCCTAATTTGGAAAGCATGAAAACTTTATTGGTCACATAAAAGATAAAACATCAACATCTTTAGGTGAAACCTATTTGAAACACTCATTGGTTAGGGAAAAGGTAAAGAAACTTATGAGCTCTGGAGTGAAAACATGTTTCAAGTGCTCCTAGATTGGGAAGTTTGCTCATTTCCAAAGGAAGTGCAAGGTCCAGCATGTCCTAGATGTGCATCTGATCTAGTATCACTACCAATCATGATAAATTATTTGACATTCTTACTCTAGAACTTCCAAAGATATTTGGAAATTGGCCACTACCTAAACTACCAAACTCAAATTCATCTCACTATCCTGATATTTGGGATGAAAAACCAAAATTTGAAGCAAAATAAGAGGACCCAGTTCAAACAATGCCCACTATTCTAGAGGATGGTTATACACATATCATATAAAACACCACTAAAGTGAACCTAGAAACTTATGAAGATCCTAAAATTGTTTATTTAGGATCATCCCTCATCGATGAATAGTGTGACTACATTGTCTCCATTCTAAGGGATTTTATCTATATCTTTGGATGATCTTATTCAGACATGTTAAGCCTAAAACATTGACTTGGTTGTACATCTCCTTGTTGTACATCCAAATGCTACACTAGTAAATAAAAATTGGAGAAAATGCATCCACGAATTTCTATTTTTTTTAAGAAAGAGTTAGGGAAACTATTTGGAGTTGGATTAATTCTAGTATTAGACTATTTTGAATAGAAATAAAATGTAGTCCTGGTAAGCAAAAAACCACATGGTATACACATTTGTATGATTTTGTAGATATCAATAAGGTGTGTCCTGAATATGTTTTCTCCCTACCTAACATAACCATGATCATCTACTCTAATATTGGTTACAAGATGTTGTCTCTCATAGATGAATTCTCTATATATAATGAGGTCAAGATATCTCCATAGGACTAGAAAAAACCACATTCACCACACCTTGGGGAAAATTATAATACTAAGTCATGCCTTTTGGCTTGAAAAATGATAGATCCACCTATAAATGTCTTATGAATTTCATATTCCATGACATGATACATGGTATTTATTAGTACTATATTGATGATATTCTACAAAAATATAGAACACATGTTGGACATCCCAATGTTTTGCAAAGAATTTTGGAAAGACTTCACAAATATCAAGTTTATCTGAATCCTAAATAATCAATCTTCGGTATCACTTTAGGAAAATTGTTAGGATTCATTGTATCAGAAATATTAATTAAATTGGATCATTCTAAGGTAAAGGCTATCACAGAGATGTCTCCACCTTCTAATCTAAAATAGCTCTGTATCCTACAAGTAAAGATTCAATATATTTAGAGTTCTATTTCACAGCTGATAGACAAGTGCCATCCTTTCACGTACTTATTTAAGAAGGAAGTAAATTTTAAATTGGACACCAAGGATAAGTAATAATTTTTGAAACCCAAAACATACTTGGCCAACCTTCTAGTTTTAAAACTGCTAACACCTAGACAACCATTACTCATTTATATCTCCACCACAGAACATACCCTAAGGGAACTTTTATCCCATCATGATAAATAATGAAATGAAAACACAACTTATTATTTTATCATAAGAATTTTATAATATGATCATAATTATGTTTATATTGATAAGTATTATTTGGCCATGGTGTTCACTTTCCAAAAGTTATAACACTATAAGCTAAATAATAAAACTATTATTATTGCTAAAGTGGACCCTATAAAATATTTATTATCCAAGGCAACACTTAGAGGCCACATGGCTAAATGGGTTCATGATTGAATTTGATGTTAAGTACCATTATCAAATATCTATTAAGGGATAAGCCATTATAGATCAACTTGTAAACGCTCATATTGTATATACTTAACAAATCACGTTTGATTTCTTAAATGATTCTATCATGGGAATAGAATAAGTGATTATTGAACTTGAATAGTAAAATTAATACTTTAATGGATCTTTTACATCCCATTGATCTAGATCTAGTATTTTATTCATCACACCAAAAGGGAACCTCATTCCAAAGGCCTTTCATATCAACTTCAATTTCACCAATAATATGACTGAGTATGAATATATTATTAGACAACTTCATCTTAAAATATAATGGGATATACAATAGGTGATGGTCTATGGAGATTCTCACTTGATTATTAATTAGACCATAGACCAATATCAGACTTGAGATGACAAGATTTTACCATAGAAGAACATTGTAGACAATCTCAAGTCCTACTTCAAGTTTTTATAGTTTGAATTGGTGGTAGGGGCCAAGGATAGATCAGTCAATGCAATGGAAATAATTGGGTTCATGGTATACATTTATGACAATATTAAAGAGTATCAAATTATTATAAAGAATGTTATGTATCTTGCTCATATATTTATAGACTTGGAGAGGGTATATACAATTGGTAGTTCTAATCCCCCACCTAAACTCCCTTGGTTATAAGACATTTATAATTATTTCCATGACCAAGTCTTTCCCCCCGACCTTTCAAACAATCCCAATAAAACTTCCTCCATCACCTAACCCATTTTATCCTCCTTGGAAATATGTTTTTTCATAAGGGCTATGATGGAATGCTTATTTTTGTTTATTTTTCTAAGAATCCAAGTTAGTGTTTAAGGAGATTCATAAAGGAATGTGTGGGGCCCACATATTTGGTGTAAAATTAGCAAAGAAAATACTTAGAATAAGGTATTATTGGCCCATGATGAAAATATATTCTTTTAATTATTTGTGGAAGTGTTTTGCTTTCCAACAACATGGTAATTTGATACATGCACATTCCTTATTGCTACATTCGATAATCGCACCATGGTTATTCTCTACATAGGATCTCGGTGAAATAAACACAACATCCTCTTATGGCCACAAACACATTATCACTGCTACCAAGTATTTTAATTAGTATATTGAGGACATTCCTTTCACTTACATCATTGGGAAGTAGATTTCCAAATTTATCTATTACCATATCATCTATCGATATGTTACCCCATCTTGTATTACATTTGATAATGGTTGATCATTTGTAAACATAGATGTTAAATATCTTTCCATTGTATGCACAATAAAACACAATAAGTCCACACTGTATAGTAAACATCGAGCTAATGTTTATAATAAAACCATTGTTACAATCTTAAAGAATATTGACAATGACACTAGCCATAGTTGGCACTTGAAATATTTCCTACCCTCTTGGATTATTCAACTAATCATCGAACCCCCATAAGAATCACTGTATATTCCCTCATTTATGACACAACAACTATTATCCTAGTCAATTTTGAGATACATTAATTTTGGGTTTCTTTGGAGAACATTGTGGATGATGAAGATTATAGACTTTCTAGGTTATAAGAGACGAAACTCCTTGATGACAAGCATTTGGTTTCCCTAGATAACTAGAGAGAATATCATAATAGATTACATCACATCTATAACAAGCACATTCTCCCTCAAGAGTTTGAATTTGATGACTTGTTCTTGAAAGTGAACCAAAATAACACTAATGTTGAACATAAAAATAAGGGTAAATTCTAACCCTATTAGCTAGGTCTATACATGGTTATAATGAACTAAAGATCAGGGGTGTATAGATTGGCTACTCCAAATGGTGAAGAGCTCTAGGAAACCATGAATATTATAAATCTCAAGTGGTTCTATGCTTGACATCCTTATTTGAATCACTTTCTATAAAATACCTTATTTTGGGGCAATTTTTTCCAAAGTAATTTATTCCACCATTATACTTATGCTCTTGAGTGTTATAACATTGTGTACCATTTTATTATGTATCATTGTAACCCTATATCATTATAATATGTTTTAATCCATTTTGGACCATTGTACTATATTTTATTCCATGTTAGACCATTATAACCTCACTACTTTAGACTATTGTAACATTTTCTACCATTTTATTCTAGATCATTGTACCATCCAAACCATTACAATTCTATATGATTGTAACTTTAAACTTTTGTCACACTGTACCATTGCCACTTGGATCATTTATATTATAATGAAACAATTTTAATTTAATTATGTACTATTGTAACCATACATCATTATACCCAATAACCAACTATGATCATGATTATGAGTCAAGGCATTATGGACACATTCAACACCTGTTTTACCATGCAATTAAACATGATCAATATGTATAGCCTCTTTTACAAACAAGTGTATAGGAATATATAATCACTTGGTTTTGCCTACTAGATGTATCCTTGGGATTTCCTTGCTAGTGCATATTTGTCTATTCTTATTTTGTTGTTCTTTGGTAGTCATTATTGCCCTGATAAGAACATTTGGGGAATTGTAGCTAGTTTACCTATTACTTACCTATAGACATATAACTCCTTAGCTAAGTTATTTTTTCTATCGTTATTTATACCCCACTTTCATTTTGGGATGGTTACAGTTGGTTTTAGATGTTATTAAAACTCCTATCCTTGGATGTGCATCTCCTCAGCTAGTTGGTTCCCTGGACCAAAATTTATATACACAATCCCCATTTTCATTAAAATAACTATTGTTTAGAATATTTATTATGTAGGTGCATCTCCTTAACTAGGTTATTCATTGTACCTTTTATTAATATTTTATTTCTATTAGTTAACACACAAAAACATTATAAACTGATACAAAAAAAAGACCAAATACATTACATTTTACCTTTATTTATTCTAATCCCTAGTGCTCTCATTATTTTGTGAGTAACCTAAGTCACGCTCTGTTATTTTGTGAGACTTTGGTGTGCATTATTCATTTGATGAAGGTCTACTCATGAAATCTTTGTTATTCTTATGCTCTCCCCACTTTGTGAAATTTTTTTCTTTCTCAACCTTATATGTAGTAGACACTCTAAACTCATAATTCATTTCATTTGTGCCTACTCATATCTTGACTTTTAGTGTGGCTAACACCTAAACCATAATCTCTTTTTCATGAAATCACCATTTTACAAGAACATTCTAATATTCCTCTTCATGTTAATCACTTTTGTTCGATCATCAATATTCCCATGGAACTATGTAGGCAAAATCTACTTGCCTTAGATATCTAGAGTCACCTTGGCTACACCATCCTTTTCTTCCTTTCCCCCCATTTTGTTTGTTTATTCCATTGCCTCTTATATCCTAGGGGAAATTTTTGTTTCCTTGGTTTGGTTGTTTCCCATTCATCGGGAGGAAACTTTGTGTCCATAATTCTTGTTTAATTATACTATTGTCATTGTCACTTAGCATAAGGGTGACCTTGTCAATGAGTGTAATGACTCTATTACACATGCATGAAAAAATTGTTTCCTGTAGGCACTAATAGTGTGAATAAACATTATTTTTATGTGTTTATTTTAATTTTTATTGTTATTTCATTATGTTTACTCTTATTTTACTTATATATTTTTTATTATGTACATATATTTATTGTTATTATATTGTGCTTCGTTACATCTTCATTAGTTTATGTTTATGTTTTGTTATGTTTTTTATTATTGTGTTGTTATTTTATTTATTATTATTTTTTCATTCCTTTTTATTAATATATATATTTTTTGGTTTTTAATTATGCCTTTCTTCTTATCAATTGTTTTACTATTTTGTCTTATTTATAATCTTGTTTTGTTTGATATATTTCGTTAACATTTTGAGTTTGGCCTTAACTTGGGCTTGAATTGTTTACATTTATATATAAATTGTGTTGTTATTTGTTAGCTATTCAAGTATAATTTTTTAATATGTGTGTATCTTGATTCTAAGTTGTTTAACAAGTTAGTCTAGCCTTGTTTTTATTTGTTATATTTTAAATACATTTTTATTCCTACTTATCTCTTGATCCTTCATATATTGATTTTATGACAAATTACATTTTTGTATTTTGTTTTTATTTGTTTTTATTTTGTTTTGTGTTTAAATTTAAATAGTTGTAACTCTAGTTTTATTAATTTTTATGATTATATTTAGTTATAAATATTCACATTTAAACTAGTCAATCAAAAAAAGAAATAAGATGCTATTATAAGTTATTCATACTTATTATGTGTAATTTTAACATGATAAAGTAAACATCAAGTGCTCCAACATCCAAAAATAAATGTAATCAAATAAAATATTTGAATACACCCTCCTACATATATGATACCTAAACAAGATATACAAAAGCAAAACATTGGAAATAAAAAAGAATCTATACATGACATTCATATCTTAGCATACAGATTGAGTCTATCTAATAATTTGTATATTAGTTTTGGATGCACATATCCTAAAATATCCTCTAGTATATATTGATACATGAAACAAATAAACACATCAACAAATATATGCTAAATAAAGAAATACACCACCTAACACTAACATATATCATCATATCATACCAAGAACAACATCAATATAAACATCATGTGAAGATAAAAGAATATTAAGAGTCCATTTACAAGTAGTAATAATCAAAAAATGAATGTCATATATATGTGTCAAAATAATGTTCTGTACATCACAAGAATATCTATACATCTCATAATACAAAGAGAAGTAGAGATATAAAATTAGCTCTAATCATGTTCATTCCTAGGGAACTCTACTGGAAGCTCAGACCCATTACTGAAGTTGGAGATGATTTTGGACATGGTGGTGGAGGTCCCATGTCTACCCATTATGATGTTGGTTGTGACACTAATTACTCTAACTTGGTATCATGTTTGGACCTAGAGGTCTAGCTAATCCACTATGATTTCATATGCTCTCTATACAAAGGTGATCTCCTCTACATAAGGACTACCACCTCATATAATTAATGTGAGTAAGATATCTCATCCTTGGTATGTAGGACATCATCATCTATATACAATGAATCGTATTTGGTTGCAATCAAATCTAACAAGGCTCTATTCAATCCTACTCCATTATCCATCCCAGCTTGGTGAGCCTCCTCTCACTCCCTTATGAGCTTCTCCATATGGGAGGCAAAACACTCCCTATCTACCTAAGCAAATTATTTCTTACCAACCATAGTTAGTAGCTCCATATATCATGTGGATAACTTATCCTTAACCCTTGTCAACTATAGTACTTTCCCTCTTAGATTGGAAATACCTACATTTATAGCAATAATAAGACCATATAACCTAGTGGTCTCTCCTTGAGTCATAGCTAACTATGTGTGTAACCCATCCATAGTGATTTTTAATCACATAATCTAGGAAAGGCATGATTTTATTTCTTCATAGTCTATCTAACAAAACATGGTCATCTATGAACCTCCCTATGTTGGAGGGACCTACCTCTCTTATACTTATATCTATGTTAGAGGGCCATCCCTTTTTATAACATATACCTATCCTAGAGGTTTTAACCTCTCCTATATCCATCTTATGGTAATCATCACCACTAAGGGCATCCACCATATTAATATTCTATCCATCTAGGTCCACCATCTGTATATCAACTAAGGGATCCTATTATGCCTTATCATGTACTTTTTGTAATGGAATAGTATATGGAATCAATGGTTATGCTAGCACCTAACCTTATCAATGTAAGGGGGCCTACCCTTGATCTTTCCTCAAAATGACCCACCTCTGATACAAAACTATCTACTATTGTAGTGGCCTCATTAATCAGATCATTCTAACTCCAACCCACCATATTGTATATACATTTGTCACTCTAACATAAAAAATCCCTCCTATATTGTCCCATAATATGTGCAACACCTAGCCATATTACATAACTACCTCAACCCTAGGCACTAGTGACCCCCACTCCATAATCTCCCTGGTCACATGTGTAAAGTAATGTAAACCCTCTCAGATATCTTACTACATGACAAGATATCATTGGAGTCAATCTAGCCTATACAAATCCACCACATAATTGTGATGACATGTAATATAACAGTGGGTGAATGTTGGGGTTATTTTTTGTATTGTGTAAAAATAGGTAATTACATAGAAGGCAAATAATGATTAGCTAGTGGTTATAACTATATGGTTAATATGGTAAGATTCTATTTTTTATCATATTATATTTTTGAGATATATTGTTATAGGTTATGACAATATATCATATTTAGTTTTTGGTTAATTATAGGTTTTAGGTGTGAGAGAAATTAAAGGAGAAAATATAGAAATCATATTCCTATAAATATGTAACCTCATGAATGATTAATTAATTATCAAAGTGGAATAATATATTGATAGTGTTTTGAAATATCCTTCTTTATGTATATAGCTTTGTATGTTTTAATTCTATGTTTGGATCTCTTCCATTTTCAAACATTAGTTTTAGATAATGGATGGGCTCAAAAATATTAGTGAGGAGAAAACTCTCAAATTTTTCTAGTGACCCCTATGGATGAGTAACTCGTTAAGTAAAAATGAGTCATAAGTCTAAATTGTAAAATTATGTGTCATTATATTGTCATAAGTCTAACTAACATACCAATTAAATGAGTAGATTCCTATACTATAGGTTGGAGGATACACAAAGGTTAGAGGTCTTTCAATGACTTCTCATTATTTGCCAATGATAGGGCTACACCAATGATGTGGTGACTTATGTGTGTGTTCTTTCATTTTTTCTATGTGATTTACAAAATAAGACTATAATGATAATGCTTATTTATGTAATGTAATTTGTGTGAAAATTCCAAACATGATTATTTGATGTGAAGACATTGTGAAAGGACAAAAACACCAATGTAAGTTAGGTCATGGATTTTGAAAGGGTTTGTGGTAGATCTAGAAAACCATAGGAGGTGAACAGTGTTTTGGCAATAGTTAAGAGAGAAGATAATATAGAGATATCATAATTGACTTACTTATTTATGGATATTACCCTCAATGACATGTCTATTTTGGTTAAATAGTGTAAATATGGGATGCATTCCTTCATAAAAGTGGTAAGGTGTAGGAACAATAAATCAACACTATGCATACCTATGAGTATACAATGTCATATAGTTCTATTTATGCCAATTCTTGGAGGTAGATGGTGTTCTTGTTCGTGTAATGGTTTATTGTAACCCTATAAAACCATAGGAGGAGTGAGGTTGTCCTTTTATCAATGTCATGAGCTAGATAGGGAATGCTACAAGAGGTGAGCATACTGCAGATAAGAGTGTTAATGTTTTTAAACCATGTAAAAACTATGGGTGGAAATATTAGGGTTATGTTTCACATTATGTGAAAATAAGTATTTATATGGAAGTTAAATAGTAATAGCTTGATATTTACTAAGAGTTAAATAGTAAATAGTTAGTGGTTATAACTTTATGGTTAATACAATAAGATTGTATTTGTTACAATATTGTATTTTTGAGATATATTGTTGTAGGTTATAACAATATATCATATTTAGTTTGTAATTAATTATAGGTTTTATGTGTGATAGAAATTAAAGGATAAAATAAGGGATCATAATCCTATAAATATGTAACCTCGTGAATGATTAATTAATTATCAAAGTGGAATAATATATTAACAATGTTTTGAAATATCCTTCTCTATGTATTTGACATTGCATGTGTTAATGTTTTGCTTAGCTCTCCTCTAATTCCCAATAGTGATCATATAACCAATCACAAACATATTCTTAATCCAAGTGCATTGTGTCACTATATAGGGCTGCCATATGAAGTCCCCATCCTTCATCTTATCTATAGCTCTTTGATAATAAGGAAAGTCCCCTGGATGGCCCTATAAACCTAGTCTAATCAAGTGCCATCCAAAATACATTGGATCCTCAATAGCAATATCCTCCAAGGCCTAGAACTATATATGTGTGTTCTGGCCTATGTTTTGACTTCACTATTAAGCTATCATAAGTAGGCCTTTGTAAAATTGAGCCAAGATGACCATCCCCATGTAAATCAAGTTAACCCATAAAACATATCCTGAATAACATCGATCAAACCAAAATGGAAGAACCATCCAATCTTATTAGGTAGGATGAGGCCACAAATAAGATCCATCTATATCATAACCTATGGGGAAAGTTTCCCCTATCCCACTCCTACTCCATCAATGTGAGGCCAAGCTAAGCTATATAGTGTGTTTATATCAATGTTGCCATCTACAACCTTTAAATATATGATCACACCTAATAAATCCTTTATAATAGCCCATCAACCAGCAAATATTGAGGTAATCTTAAGGCCTCACATTGGTACCTATAATATGAAGTGAAATCCTACAATGTCAACATGGACTCACTAATTAGAAGATGAAATGTAGAGGTATCTGAGTACCCTATCTTCCTAAATCATTGGAAATCATTCTAGGTGATATATCTCTATAGCCTAAAAAACACCCACAAGATCATCGATCTAGATCCCCTCTCATTAGTGAACCTATGATAATCATTCATAAGATGTAATAACTCTGACTCACTCCTTAAAATCAAACATAGGGAACTAGGTTCATTGCTTTTATTTTCACTAATCCCATCTACCTAGATTCTTCTATTTTTGGGGCCTAGACGAATCATCTATGGGTCTCAATATATCTTCTTCTAATTTTGGACTTGGATTAATCTCCTATGGGACCCATACTTATTTTATTGTTATCTTATCATTTTCTCATATATTTATCCATTTTACATGTTGATTCTACCATTTCACATGTTGATTCTTCTATTTTTATAATTCATGCTAAAGTGTAGGTCATTTTTGCTAGTTTTTAGGATGATCTAACTATTAAAACTAAAATAATTGTTTTATTGGGTAAATTCATCATTTGAGTAGCTATTTTTTCCAAAAATGTGAATTCATAAATGAATTGGTGAACTTGCCATTACAACTTGAGAACTCACCAAAATAGCAGTGAATTATCTATTCTCATGGTGAATCCACCATTATAGAGGGTGACCTTGCTGATTGTAAAATTGGGAAACTGGTAGAATCACTAAAGTACCTACTTCTTAGTCCTAATAAATGCCATAAATTCAAAAATTAAATACAAAAAATGATACCTATTGATGGTCCACTCCCTGATGGATTTTGATACTCTCTCATATAATCTCCAAGTTGATGATGGTGTGAGATATTATCCATCTTTATCAGCTCTCTCATGCATAAATCACATAGCTTTGAATTAGTATAGCTAGGGGTATAAATAAACTATTTTTACCTCTAAGGGTCAAAATATAGTAGATTTTTTAAAATTTTCACCCTATGGGCCTATATCTTCTCCATTTTATCTTTTTTGGGCTATTATTTTATCCCTATTTTTTCCATTTTTCCTCACACTTTCTTCTAATTAATTTGTTTTCCAACCTCTTTTGCGCAAATTAAATGATTATTATTTATTCTAATCAAGGGCTCACCCATAAAATATTTAAATTTTATTCATCTTCCCCTCTATGGGGGCATTATTGGCTAACCAAACACTATTTGCGGAATTTTTTATCCCTATGTTTCTGTCACTCATGCAAAATTTATCAAAAAATGAGAATAAATTTATTTCTTCTGATTATAGGGACCTTTTTATTCTTTGAAAATATGTTACATCAACCAAATATCTTGCCACACCTTCTCAAATATGGGCAAGATGTATACATCCATTTCCTATCACTATTTTGATGAAATTATCAATATAAACAATATTCTATGACAATGCACAATGTAAACTAAAATAACTAAAACAATTTAAATCATTTGAACTTTTCATGTACAGGTGTCAATTTTTGCTAGTGTATCCTTGAATGGGGCAATGCATTTTATGTCATTATTAGATTTTATTAATTCATTTTGATTTAAATTGTGACCACATAAAATGACATATTCAATAATTGAATTCTTCTAATTTGGTTGCACATGTCATGTGTATGTATTAGTTCACATCCATAATTATCTAACTTGGGTATTATATCATATGCAACTAACAAATTCTTATAATTATACTCAAATAAAATTATGAATTAGTAAAATGGCATTTCCAACTAGGATGATTAAAAATGTAATAGATTTTCATAGAATTATAGGAAATTAATCAAATCATACCAATTTAAGATCTTAAGTATACATTTCATGAATTTTATTGAATATCTAATTACTAAAAATTCAATATTTAATTATGTATCATCTTATGACATCATCAATTAGGTGGCATCCATAAACCATCAATGGGATAAATATCAGGATTAAGCCTTCCCATGCCTCACCATTACCCCATTCTTCTAAATATTAATAGTAATATTTATACCTTGTCCCTCCAAGCTTGAATTAGTTCATAGCCAAACATCTTGATCTCAAGATGGATACTCATTTTTGATCCTCAACATTATCAAAAAGATATAAATAACTGAGCTAAGACCACCATTTTTAATCTCTTTTTGCGTAAACATCTTATGCATAATTAACTTCAAAAAGCTTCATCTATGCAAGCTTATTATGCTGAAATTTTTATAGAAAGACATCATTGATTCACCTCAATTAGAACAATTCTAATAACCTAAGCCATTGGTGAACTATGTGATGATAGAGTCTCATGATACACTTCACTGACAAAGTCTTAGATCACCAAATTTGGGAAAAAATACAATTATTGAATGATTGTGAGGGATAATAACTACTTGGAAGGTATAACATCATCTTGATTTCATAATCAACTATTTTAATTTATTATCACCACCAGTTGAGGGACTAGGCTACATAAGTTAGGTATTTAAGCATATTTTAGATATTTCTTGACCAATGCATGATCTAACCTTATCTTGTTATCTCCAAACCTAATAATATTCACGAAGATTTAAATCAACTATAATGGAAGAAAGTAATGTATGTTGAGTATGACTCACTCATGAAGAATGAAACTTGCGAACTGGTTGATCTACCTAAAGAAAATAAATCCATAGGCTAAAAATGGGTTTTCAAAACAAAATACAAGGTAGATGGATCCATCAAAAAACATAAATCATGACTTGTATAAAAGTGATATTCTCAAAAAGAGGGTATTTACTATGAAGAGACCTTTGTACCCACTACAAAGATCAAGACCATCAGAGTTGTTTGCACACTAGTAACATAGAATAGATGGAGACTTTAGCAGATCGACATAAAAAGTGATTTTATTAATGGTGATCTAAAATAAGAAGTATACATGACCCAACAGGAAGGATTTGTTGATGAAAAACATCCTAAAAATTTATGTTGTCTCATCAAATCATTTAATGGATTCAAACAAGTTCCTAGGGCATGATACATCAAAATAAATGATCACCTTTTGTAGCATGGTTTTACTCATAGCCCCTTCAATTCTAACTTGAACATAAAGAAGGTAAGAACAAAAATCATCATTCCTTTTTCTATGTAGATGATCTTGTGATCGTAGGAAGTTCAAAATATTAGGTTGATATTGTGAAAAATGACATCATAATATCCTTCAACATGACTAATTTTGGGCTACTGCATTTTTATCTTACCTTGGAGTTATGGCAGAAATCAAATCACATTTTTATCTCCCAGATAAAATATATGAAGACACTCCTAAAAAAGTACTGAATGTCACATTTTAAGCCACTTTCAACACCAATGGAGAAAGGTTTATAGCTTTCTTCATTCCAAGATCAACCTCAAATAGATACAACTCTTTACAAATAACTCGTTGGGAATCTCATCTATATGACCTACACCAAACCAAATATATGATTTTTTATAAGCTATCTCTCTAGATTTATGCAAGAACCAAGGATATTTCACTAGGTTGTAACAAATAATATTTTGAGATATGTTTGAGGTACACTTTAGTATGGTCTAGAATACAATAAGAATAGTTAGTTCTTCTTATAGGGATACACCACTTTAGACTATGCTAGATCTCTTGATGACAAAAATTCAACATTAGGATACATATTTCATCTCAAATCTAAACCAATCTCATGGATTATCAAGAAGTAAACTATTGTTTCTCTCTTATACACTAAGGTATAGTATCATGCTACATGTGGAGCTATGTGTGAAGTGATATGGTTATGTCGCATACTAGCTGATATGGGCTATAATGAAAAGAAACCACCCATCATCCATTGTGATAATCAATGTGTGTTAAAGCTTATGAAGAATCCTATTTATCATGAAAAAATAAATCACATAGAGTTTCAGTGTCACTACATTCAGGAACATGTTTTAAGCCACCAAATCCAGCTCTAGTACTACCTAATAGATGTACAAATAACAGATATAGTCACCAAATGCCTTAGAAAGTTGAAATTTGAGTTGTTTAGGGTGTACATTTACAAAAATAATATATTAAGGTTGGAATTACATTGTAGCATAGTATTTAGTGATTACATATGTTATATTACATTATTTTTACTATTTATAGACTCATTTATGTCTGTAGATTTTTCTAGACTTCTCAGATAATGATGAATCCTCCCTTCTCAGAATATGGTTACCATATTTTAGGTAACTGGTTGTGTATAAATTACGTATCCTATGTTTTTAATCAATAATAAATGAAGTTTTCTTATAAACTCAACACCATGTGCCCACTAACCCATTTTACCAAAATCACTTTGAGGGTGTGGAAGTTAAGGTTTGATCATTTAATGAATATAAATAGCATATGCACGAGATCTAAATAAATTAGAGGAAAGGTGAAAAAAAACACATAAGGATCCAAGCATTATTCCATATAGGACACCAACATCAATGTAACTATCAAGATCAGATGTAAGTATATGAAGCCATAGAGCTTAAATTTTCTAAATCTAACAAATGTTTTAGGATCCTGATCCAGTCTACTTCCATAGTATTTCAAACCAGATATGCATGTGCATAGTAAACCATATAATTACTACAATTTCTAATATATTTCAATATCAATCAATATTTTATTTCCATTTTTAGAATATCTTAATATTATAAATTCATAATATTTTTTATCTAGGTTTTCAAATTATGTAGCCTACTATAAATCTATGTATCACCCATATACTTCTTCATTTATGTTTTATTAATCCTTGATAATCTCTCTTATCAATTTAAGGTTAAAAATTTGGTGAACGAGTTTCTTAATGAAACACCTAGATTACCATAGGGTTTTTATCCTTCTATGTTTTTTCATTGCTATATTTTTCCATATTTACTCTGAGATTTGTATGTTGTCTACTTGTAACCTTAGACTAGCATTTTTTTATATCAAACACCTAGAGCTTCCCCATTGTCCACCTAAGACAGATCAAAACACTAATGTAAAAAATCCTATAGTTAATAAAGATGCCAATAATGAAACAAATTAACATACTTAAAAGGTTATCATAGAGGATGGTTTTGATCATGAAAATAATGAATCTAATGTAAATAATGAACATGAAAAAATAGATCAAAGGAAAGTACAAGTCATTGTTATTTTATTGAGAGTGTATGTAGAAAAACCTAGATGATATTGGTGAGATCCTCACAACCAGATTAGAAACACAAATAGGTAAAAATCACAGATGACCAATTAGGTTCATTCATTTTTCATTTTATTAAAGCTATGAGACAACCCTTTATACCCATACCCATCCCATTAAGCACATAATCACTTTATAACTATAATTGTGGCATGTGTTTTGTGTTTACATCATTTTTATCTAAAACAAATCCTATTATTACTACATTATACTTGGTAAATATTGGCACTTAGACCTAATTAGCATTTTAAATGAATTTATCAACTCAAAGCATGGGAATACCTACTTTGATGGCTTCCCAAACATGCAACCTTAGTGATAAAAATGCTTAAGATATTTTTAGAACTATTAATTTTTTTCAATCTAAGGTTACAGATATCAAAAAAAATACTATGAAGTCTCCTTATACTATTAATTCATAAGAGGTATCATATAACCATATTAAACATAAAATATCTCAGCACCACTTATAAAATGGTTTTATGGAACCTAATTTAACATTCGATGATTTAAATGGTGATCTTAAATAACATATTCAATATTTCTATGTGGCATGCATTGATTATTCCTCCAATTGTAAACATTTAACTAAACACTTTCCAAGGATCCTCAAGGACTATGCTATAAGGTGGGTCTATGACTTACAAATCCAATCAGTGAAAGCATTCAAACCTCTTGTATATTAGTTTTTAGAAAACTTTGATGTCAAAGTTAAAAAAAAGGTTTCCTATGACAAAATAGCAAATATAAAAGAATGAACCAATGAACCCATCAATTAATATGTCTTGAGGTAGAAGACAATGTTGGCTAAAATGAATAAGCTAATGGTAGATAAAAAGATTCAATACATCTTGAAGAAAAATTTAATTTCCCCATAACATGAGTCCGTTATTTAAAAAAAGATCAAATATTTTGAGGACCTATGACATATTGTTGACAGTCATGAAATGAAACTTTTCTCATTATAAAAAACTAAGTATGTTGTAAACACACCAACAATATATAGTACCAAGTTTACTATCAAACCAAGTTATAAGGTGAAACCTATAGAAATTAAAAAGGAAATAATTACTATGGTTAGTATAGTGTCACACCAACCTAATCAACTTATCGTATCCAGTACACCAAGGTAACATTTTTCACATTTACTTGTGTCTCCAGATGTGTTACTTCCCAATATTGTCGATTGTCACCTCATATATCTCATTCTTATGAGGTTTATATGAGTCAAAATATACCCTATGGAAATGATCCAAATATTATTGTGACTATTACCAAAGCTATGGGAATTATATAGACATATTTGTTTCTGAATCATAAGATTGAAAACCACGTTGATTATCAAAAATTTACATTTGATGATCATCTAAAGGAGTCAGATTCACAACTTGGTGATCAAAAATGATAATAATATATATAATAAACTTTTATGAAATATCCAAAACTAAAAATGACATATAATGTACACCCTTATAAACAACAATATAGACAATTATTAGATGGGATTATTGGTACATACACACAACATATACCTCCTATGGTTTTGCAATCCTCTATTACTTTCAATGACAGTGATATTGTGGATAATTTCTCATATATTGATTCAATATTAATTTGAGGATACCTTGATCACCATCCTCTATATAATGTTATTAATGATAATGGTGATAGTGATAATGTTTTCATCATAATTTTATTTACACACTTGGGATATACACATGATAATTTACACCCTTTGACTAAAGTGGTCAGAGTAATTGATATAAAATCATAATAGGTCCTTGGTGAAATTGACTTACCTTTACATGTTTGCCCAACACATATTTCCACTAAATTCTCATTTATAGGTACAATATTTTTAAAGGGGAAACATTTGTTACCTATAATAGATCAAAATCTAGATGATTTTCATTTTTCATTATAGCCTTTTTAAGTAGCATTCATTTTTATCCCTTTATTGTGGTGTAATGGGGATACATGATTAGTGAATTGTCAAAATAGATATGTAAGGAGTGGAAATTTTGCTTGTGTTCTATGTGGGTGTGGTCCCATGTATCCTAATATTAACTAATACAAAAATATAAATATCTAATATTATATTTTTAAATTTGACATTAACCTCTTTTTTTGTTCAACACACCCTCTTTGGAAGGGGAAAAAACAAAAAAATGATCAAAATGATGGAAATGGTAAGACATAAAAATAAAACCTATTAATATTTGTGAAACAAATAAATGGCATAAAAAATAATTTTGATATGAAAATTTTGGAGATGAAATTTCCACATCAGGAAATGATTAGGATGTGTATGGAGAATTTTATTGATGATGCCCTAGTTTTAAAGACCATTGGAATTCAAACTAGCTAGAAGAAGGATGTGTGAGTTGTGAATGCTATAGCTTGTGATGTTAATGGGGTTAAAAAAGGACAATCCTTTTTCAATGGGGTTTCTTAGGTATAAAATCATCTGATAACTATAGGCAAGTTGTTGGTCATAGCTAAGGTTAATATGGTAGTGTCATTTGAGAATGAAGATCTTGAGGAGGTGTTTCATAATGAGTAACAGTTTGCATCTAGGATTTTGTTGTATATATTTGAAGTATTTTGGCCTAGCCTCTTCTATTTTCATCAGTGGGTTTGTAAATTATGGTGGATGCTAATGGAAGATATCTTGGAATGGTACCCTTGTGAAAGGATTTTTTTGTTATTTTTGATAGTATTATAGATAGAAACAAGGTTATTAAGGCCAAATCTTAGAGATGGGATCAAAAACTCCTTTTATTGAAATTTTGGTTTCTTAAATTCAACCCCATTCTTAAAAACCTTTCCTTCAAACCTTTTTGGATTCATTTTCCTTATCTTCCCCTTTAGTTTTGGGTTGAATATTACCTATCAACCATTGGTTAATCCTTGGGGAACCATGTTATTCATTGATGATTCTAATTATTATTTTTACCACACCATCTTTTCTTGGATTCTTGTTTGTTTTAGATGTTTCTAAGGAGCTCCTAGAAACCATTGGTTATAGGGTCAAAGATCAGTGTTGGGCTCAAACCCTAGATTATTATTGGATGCCATTCAAGGGCCATAGATGCTTTAGTATTGGTCATATGGATGTGTCTTACCATGACACCAAACACAAAGTGAATTTTTATTGGTCAAAGGATGCAAGTGTTTATCATCTTACTATTTTTATAGAAATTTCTCCTACAAAGCCAATAAAAGAAGTTATAGAAATGAATCAGGTGTTAGAGACTAATTTTGGTAACCTTCAAACTTTTATTTTACTCTTGGATACCAAGGAACATGTTTTTGATGTTTATGGGAGAATAATTCCTCTTAATATGGATTTATCTAATCAAATTATGACATTTGGAGGTTTGTTGTTGTGTGTATAATAGGGGGTGGATTTAGGGAATTTAGGTAAACATGAGGGTTAAAATGTATGGAGGAGTAAGAGAAGAGGGTGTTTTATTACTAATCTATCATCCATAATCATATACTCTCATATAGGAGAGGCAAAATAGAAGGATTAGTTATGTTGGTTAGTTTTGTTGTTTTATTTATTAGAGTTTTTTTGAGTTCACCTGAGTGATGTTAGTATTCCTTTTGTGGTTCTAAGATAATTTATCTATATTTTGGTATTTTTGATCCCCCATAAATTTTAACTCAAGATAAATAAGTAACATTTCAGTTCAACCATGAGTATTGATCTATGACCCATCATGAGAATTGATCTACTATATCCTAAAATTATATTTTTAGTTTCAAATCTAACTATAATCTTCCCTTTCTATTGACGATGAATATATTATACATCTAGTTTTGAATGAAAATGAAGTTCAAATCAACTAATTATATTTATTATGTATCTAGCAATATATTTTTAAGATAATAATTGAATATTATTAATTAAATTATTTATAAATGTGATATATGTTAAAATGTACAAATATTTAGTGTCAAGAAAAATGGATAAATTATCACATCTAAATATGAGTGTGACATACCCTAATAAACAATTTTAAGTGTAAGTTTTTAAAAAAATTGATGATAGAGATACCCCTCGGCCATGACATCTATGTTTAAGGACACTTTACAACTAAAATTTACCATATATACATAGACACACACAAAGATCGAAATGCCATTTTTATATTGTTAAAAATTATATGTCACAAAATTTGAAATTTATAATTTTTGAAATTGAAATTTTGATGATTACCATACTAAATTTTAAATCTTATAAAAAAGGGTTTTTAAGATGATACATTTCCTCCTTGGTAGGTTTATAAATTGAAAATTGTAATACTATAATAATGTTAGAAACTTAAATTTGTCTTCATGGTTGCATTTGTCTAGGTTCATTCTTTTCTTCCATGTTATTGATCTATGTGTTACATATTTTATTTACCTAAATAGATAAATATATGACATAGGTTGTTGGTAAAATAAATTAGTTATTTGTGTTGGAGATTATGTGGCTAAGGTTTATGGATTAGCCCTATAAAAATCATAATCCATATAGTATAATAATGGCATCGTTTCGAACCTTAGATTCACACAATATGACTCCCATGTTAAAAAATTATTCAATGCTATATTTATAATAAATATTGATTATGTGTGAAAATTGTTAACAATATACAAATATTATAGTTCAATTTACCTTCAAATTCAGAAATCTTAGCACGTGCAAAATTATAATGACTACAATAAAAAAATAAAAATAGGTAAATAGGCATATTCATTTAAAAGAGGATACAAAATGTTACTCAAACCATACAATATGGTCTTAACAAGATGCTACTAAAATATATATATAATGGAGGTTGTCTCTATTTCTAAAGATGCGGGAGGCTTCAAAAGTATATTTAAGAAAAAATATTACATTTTTTTACACTAAATTATGTACACACATAGAGAGAGAGATGAGAGGAGAGAGAGAGAGAGAGAGAGAGAGATGAGTGAGAGAGAGGAGAGAGAGAGAAGAGAGAGAGAGAGAGAGAGAGAGAGAGAGAGAGAGAGAGAGAGAGAGAGAGAGAGAGAGAGAGAGAGAGAGAGAGAGAGAGAGAGAGAGAGAGAGAGAGAGAGAGAAATTGATCATTAGTTGCCATAAGATAAATCCATGGTCTTTTTTGTAATAAAATACATTGCTTCAATTTTAGGTGTTCTCTTACCCATGAAGTAGGTGGCATAATCATGCACTTCAAATTAAAATATATAATAAAACTAAAAAATATATTATTGATTGTAATACCTAATATTTAAAATAATGAGTCTTGGAAACTTAAATTTTAATTTATTAAATAAATATTGGTGAGTGGAAATTGATTGGAAAAAATATGCCCTATTCCCAAGTATGTAGTGGAAGTGCCATATTTATAATAGAAAATCCAAAGAGATAATTAGGCAAGGCTGAGTTACAAACATATATATCTTAATGTGATGGGACTCTATGTCTTAAATATGAATTTAAATTCTACTAGGCATCTTCAAATTAAAGTTATAACCCTATGGTTCTCTTGTGATGAGACT
The DNA here is from genome assembly GCA_037957365.1 of Torreya grandis. NCBI lineage: Eukaryota > Viridiplantae > Streptophyta > Pinopsida > Cupressales > Taxaceae > Torreya > Torreya grandis. The sequence continues at coordinate 1,746,618 of JARHVA010000895.1, forward strand.
TTATTCCAATAATTATTGTGAATACTACATACAATAAAACATGAAATTGATCAATAAAAAAATGTTAAATATAGTATCCCCTTAAAAATAAATGAGTGGAGTGAAAGAAACAAAATAATATTTGGATGGAAGGAAAATTTGAAAATTTATCCAATAATAAAAGTAATAATTTAAAAAAATACAATAATGTAATGAAAATTATGTTATAAAAATTAACAATTAATGACTTACATTTAAAGTGACTTAAGTTAACTGAAATTAGCTTTGATAATTTTCTCCCAAACTATATAAAGTGATGTTGAAATTAGATCAAATTCATTAATTTATTTTAGTTTTTTCAAATATACTTTGAGTGAGAATACCATGGCAAGTTGTAAGTGATGTCTAGTGCATAAACACAATATAAAAATATATATTTCTATATTTAAGAAGGATTTAAATATAGTAAATCATTTTTGTACTATTTTTTTATTAATATATATTTTTATCTAAAACAAATTCACATACAGATATAAGATAAGAGAGAATTGTTTAATAGATTTATAATTTTAATGTCTTAGATAATTATTTATGATTTTTATAAGGATTTGATGGTCTTTTCTTAAAGAATAGATTTTTTCTCTACATGTATATTTTTTATTTACAAAGGTATGAACTATTAGACAAAACATGTAATTTATCTTATTTTTTATGTGATTAATCTTATTATTAACATGCAATACTTTTTCATAGGTTAACATTGAACAAAATAAAATAACATTGATTTTTAGATTTATATTACCTTCACTTTGTTTGGTAAACCCAATTTGATCTCCACCATTCCCGTTAAATTAGATCTCCACTATTCGATAAATCACAAATTTTATCTTATTTTTAATTTGATTAAACATGTCATTAACATGAAATAATTATTTCATAAGTTAATATTGAATTAAATAAAATAACATTGATTTTAAAAGTTATATTGGGTACATATTCATACAATTAAATATGTAAATGTAACACATATTATCATGGTGTGATTCAATTTCAGTATGCTCAATACTTTGGCTAAATAGTGGAATAATGATAGATATACCTTTTTTGACAAAAAAGATAACCTTTATTTTAGATGGTGTATGACATGTCCTCAAAATTCTAGTTAGAAGAGAGAAACTAATAATACATATGTATAGGTGGTACAAGGATATTATGTTTATTTATTACTATGTGAGGAGCTCATAGCCTTTGGGGAATAAAAGATGAGATCAATATAAAGTGATTATAGAGGGAGATAAAACCTGATTTTAGAGACATGACTGTATACTAATGAATTGCATCATGGCAATAATATAAGATGCATATCACATTCGATATCTCATTTATTTATTTTACATATTTAGATGTGTTTTTATATCTATTTTTATGTATCACATAGTGGAGGAGTATTAACACGATAATTATAAAATATTGGGCCTATAAGTAGATAGTGGTGACTTAACCCAAAGTTTTACTCATATCTTTGAGGAATATAGATAGACTATTGGCATAATAGAGGAACATAGACCTATCGAAGAGGTGAATGTACCATCATGTACTAAAACATCAAGGTAAAAAATATGTATTGAATGTGGAGGACATACCATCAAAGACTATATAATATAATAATAAGTTCAGTCTGAGTATGGCACATAGTTGTAATTGTTTAGGAGGACTACATTGTATGAATTTGTATCCATATGGTCGCATATAAAGTTTCAGTTTGAGATGGTAATAAAACATTTTATATTTGCATATAATGTTACCTTAGAAATTGAACCATATTATGTATGTCATGATGATCCCCCTTGAGTAATGATGAGAGTAAAGAGAATAATGTTTATAAACATATCAATGTGCTAATAAAATATTAAAATGCAACCAAAGGAAATAATGACAATTGTAACACACATAATATTTTTCAAAACATGAAAGTATTTTAATAATAAAAGGAAACAAAAGGTTAATCACTTATTTTATTGATTCAATTGTTAAAAATATATTAAAGTATTTGGAATTAGTTATTAACATTAAAACATCAGTGAGTATTTATAAACACATCAAAATAAAAAATCCCTGCCCAATATTATAATTAAATATGAATAAAATCATAGACTAGGAAACTACTCATTAAGGATCAAAAAAATATTTATATTAGAATTTATCCCTTAAAAATTAGCATGGAACCAATATCATGCATAACACCAAATCATGCACCTATACACCACTTACACCTCATTATTTTGTGAAGGTGTAAAATGTATGGCTTATATCAAACATAAAACGTATAAAACACATAAAAAAATCCTCCAACTTATATAATACATCCATATGTGGACACACATACAAAAAATGAACTTCTAAGCATATTCTCAATGAATTCTTACACATAAAAAGATTGTCGGGAATGATTAACTTACTTAATGAGTCAGGAACATTATTAGTCCTTACCAAGGTAGGGTATTAATGTTTCCACTTTACAATTAATCATTTTTTATGTGGCTAATCATTTTTTTAAAGGCTTATAATTTTAATAATTGTAAATTTTTTATAAGGTTTTTATAAATATAAATTTGGAATATTATAAAATTCATATGAAATAATTTGGGTAAACTTTTATAATTATTGCATTCAATAGTGATTGTGTTTATATCACTAAGACACTTATTTTAACCTTTCCTATTTGTATGGTTTGGTGAAGTCTTATATAAACATAAGAATGTGAAATACTACGTTAGTTTAAAATTTCATTACTAGTTTATGGACTAGCATTAAGCATCATGCATATGTTTTTATAAGATTCCATGTAGCATTTAAATGTTTGAGAGTCCATTAAAAGAAAGCTACTAGAAAAATGCCAACTTAATATGTTGAAATGTAGCATCAAATCTAGAATGCCTGAAATATATTTAATGTTATTAAATATATTTCCAAATAATCAAGATTTTGTTAATCTATTTTGTGACTGTGACTATCATTGTAAATTGCACATTATTATATACTTAAATTTTAATGTAAATTATTTTTGAGAAAGCATGATATTTGAAGAGACATTTATGCAAGTAGGACATCAGCTTTAAAGATCCAATTTTACATTATGTGGATAAATTTTAGAGAATATAACAATGTTTATTATCTTGTCTACATCAAAAATGCCTTTTTATTCATCCCTTGATGTGGGGTTAGTTTATTATCAAATGATCAATGATATAAATTAATGACAAGAAATTATCCATTATGCAATTATATCTACTTAATAGAAGTGAAAGGAGGCTTGTCAGAGGGAAGCCAATTCCTATTCAAGCCACTCTAGATAGAGTGACAAGATTTTACTTTTTTTTCTTTTCCTTCTTATTTATTATTGGAAGGAGCATTTTTTTGTGTTAAATATTTTGATGGGATTTGATTTTTTGTTTCAGTCTTTAGCTTTGCTACATGTACTTGATGTGATAGTCTACATGGGCAAAGCTCATCTCATTATTATGTGTGGATTTAAATGTAGAATAATAATCTTGAAAAATTTTGATTTCAAAGATCATGATTTATAGGGAGATATGATTTTTTCATACAAGTGGCTCTATATTTATTTTTCATATAAACTTTCTTTCAAATTGTGTTGTTTTTTTCCTTGATTAACATAGATTAGAAGTTATATTTTCATATTACTGCATATCATCAATGTTGAAAATGAAAATATTACTCGATTGATGTAGGACTTATTTTTTTGAAATTTTAAGATAATATGTTCCATGGAAAATTGTGAACCTTACAAAGTTTTCATGTTTTATGGATTAATGGTAATATTCAAAAAAATAACAAGCCTTTATGTCTAGGGTTGATAGTGTTTCATGTTATTGACTTATTCATGTAGGAGGTATAAAATATTTCTATTCTCATACATTTATAAAATATTTAATAATTTTTTTTCTAAAATCTTTTTGCTTTTTAATGCTAAGATATGACTAATTTACAAATGACCAGTGAAAGATTTGATTTGAGACTATTTAATTATCTAGTTATCTGAAGTGATTGACTAGCATACAATAATTCTACTTTAAAAACTCATTATGATCTTATGATTCCAAAAATTAATAATATAGGTTTCGATAGTAACATAAGCATATCCAAAATAATAGCATGTCAAATTTAATGAATTCTATAGCCTACTTACTATGGGTAATTTTTTCAGCCTACTTACTATAGGCAATTGTTTTGAACCTAATTACTCTAGGCAAGTTTTTTATCCCGCTTACTATAGACTATAGACATACTATATCCAACTAGTGTAAAGCTAGAGTTTACACTATGCCCTTATAGATGGGTCAACTATCGTTACAATAATAAAATTTATAGATTGTATGAGACTAGTTACATTTTTTCTATTGCTCATTGAGTAAATTTAAATCATATATAGTGCCATAGTTATTTACATCCAATATTTCTATGTATAGGAATCACTTTTGAATTATATATATATATATATATATATATATATATATATATACATATATATATATATATATACATATATATATATATATATATATATATATATATATATATATATATATATAAACAAGCAAAACAATTTAAAATACATATTACATTGATATTATAGATTTTTTTGTTATAGTTTGATACATAAATATTATAATGTTCTTTGGAGTGTTATTTGGAAATATTACATTGCATTTAATACATTTGTAAGGATGTAAAGAAATAAAATATATGTACTATTGCACTATAATCTCCAAAAGAGTGTTAAAGTGGATACTTGAATGTTGTGTTTATTATTGAGTGACAGGTCAAGAGACTTTTTTTCCTGTATCTAATATTGATTTCAAGAAACATTTCCCTAACACACCTTCTACCCTTTTACCATATCAAAATTCTTAATTATCTCATTTAATGAATTTAATTAATCATAATTGTATCTCACATTCATACCATAGTGATTCACCTACTCTTTATTCTAATTATGAAATTTATTTAAGTTATTATGTCCTAATAAGAGGGTAGCAATTAAATTTAACTTTTAATCATAATCCTTCTCATTTGGAAATAATAAGGTTATATGGATAGTGAATTTTTCAAGAGATCTATTTTTTCCATGTTCATAGTCTAAAGAGATTTGTTTATTCAAAAGAATAAGAACCAACATACTTTGATTTTATTATTTATTCAATTATTCTTCCTTTTTTGTTAACATAATATACATCATTTGATTTTAATAACTATTTAGTTAATTTTTTTACTTATATATATGAACTTGTAATATTACACTCGACTAAAAAATAGGGTTGCCAGATATGAAAGTAAAGGTGCGCATTTTACCAGATAGATATATTGGTTCTTTTCCCCTAAAAGTTATGAATTTTACTTTTGGTAATTAGGATAGAATATATTCACAATGATTATAAATTTTGATAATCATAGAAGATTATGAATAATGAACAAGGAAATAATATAGTAACATTAATGATGTTTTTAGTGAACATAATCTTCTATGAGGTAAATCCTTTAAGTGAAATATTTGTGATTTCCTCTTTAACACATTTAATGTAATAATACATTTCCAATATACATACTTATAGATAAGAAATAGTGTCATTGATGAGTTCTTAAATTATTTGCATGTTGGTGATGTATCTATAATTAAATCATATAAACTAGAATTAGATCCATGTGAACTATTCATATTTAATGGAATTCATGATAGAAAAATGTATTTTCATATAATGTGTTTACATACATCACATTGATCTTCTATGAATGAAATTAGTTTATTCAGATATAAATTTTGTATACATTGGCTAGTTAGATAACTAAATATACAAATACAAATTTGGTCATTTACAATGAAAATTTGATATTTTGAATTTAATGAATAATTATAAATGATTCCATACTTGGTCATATTCTATGGCATGAATCCTATTTGTGGGCATTAAAAACCATTAGTATTTTTTTTGAAAAAATATCCAATACAAAATTACATTATGTGTATTCAATTATCTAATATGTGTGTTGTTCTTCGATCGCATTATACAATGCTTTCACAATAAATGTAAATCAATGGCTTATATATACTTATTGAAACTGATTCTCACTATGGCGATAGCTTATTTAATTCAATTTATCTATTTAAAAATTAAAAATTAAATATATAATGACTTTGTCACTACATATCCTAGTCATTTTGTAGTGTGGTATTCAATCAAGATAACAAAACATAATCTTACATCGAAACAATGTTGCATTCTACCTTCGCAAGAAATGCAAACAAAATATCAAGATGGGAAGACTATATTGTAAGCATGGAAAATCCATTCAATCAAATTAATGTGGAGGGTGGTAACTTCTACTTTAAATGGATGTACATATTGCTAGATTTAAAAAATACAACTTTGGTCAACTCATTCAATGCATATAGTAAAGATATACTTGAATTCTCTACAACTAAGAAGAAACTATAACATAGTCTTCCTTTAAAATAGACACAAATCAGGTTCATTATGAACTATTCATAGAGATATGCCTTCTCGAGACTAGCATTAAAAATTATAATACATATGATGTTACATTAATACGACATCTAAAAAATATTTTTGGTCTCTAAAACAAGATGCACAAAATTTAGGCAAAACTATAGATTAAAAATTATAAATTATGAGGAGGCTAATTACAATAGAAATGAGATAACTTCACCTATTGCATTTTAAAAATATTTTAACTTTTATAATTTGTCTTATATGGGATCAAATGAAAATCATGTATCAAAACTGTATGAAAGACAAGAAAGACAAGATAATGTACCCATTGAGTAAGACTCTGGGAACATCTTTGAATAACACTCTCAATGGCATAGTTATCATTTTTTAATATTCTCATGAATTAATAATAACTAGTATTAATTATATGTTTATTTCACTAAAATTCTTAAATAATACCTTTTAAATGACATATTTGTGTCTCCTACATTAATTTTTAGGCATTCAAGTTTGGCAAGAACAGTATTGAATTTATATTTCTCAATATAAATATGCAAATGACATGTTATCTATGTTTAATATGTTATATTGTAAACATGTTTCTACCCATTATGAACTTGGGTCAAACTTCTTAATTCATGGAAATTGAAAATGTTGATCCAACTCTCTATAGACAATTAGTTGGCAATTTGAATCATCTTACTCATACTCATCCTTATATTTCTTTATGTTTTATTGGTTTCTCTTTACGTATAAACCTAGAACTACTCATTTTAAATCTATTGAAAGAATTATTTAATATAGTAAAGTCACTCTAACTTTTGACATTGAGTATACCTGAAATAAAAATTTCTTAGTCAAGTTTTTTTATTTTAATTCAGTTAGTGATCCTAATGATCGCAAATCCACAAGTGGATATTATCTTTCTTTGAGTTATAGAATAATTTCATAGAATTGTAAAATTAGACTATAATATAATTATCTTCTACCAAATCTACGTATAAATCTTGTAATCATCCCTCTAGGGAATCTATTTGGATTAGAAGACATCTTGTAGATTTGAGCCACCTTGAATCTTTTACTACTTAGAATTTTGGTGATAATTAAACTGTTATTTTCTTATTAATAAAAATTGTATTACATCTAAGGTCCAAGCATATTGAGATTCAACATCATTTTCAGCATTAACTTATTGAAATAAATCAAATTTTTATCTCTTATTATCCTACTCAAGAAAATATGGATAATATCTTCATTAAGCCATTATGTAAATAAAACTTTGTATTATTTTATAATATGTTAGGATTGAAGGAATTTCTCATCAAGAAAGAGTGTTAGTAATGTTTCCTCACTTATTTTTTTAATGTAAACCCATAAATAAAATTTTAGGGGGAGTGTTAGTTTTACCCTTTATTTGTGATAATTTATTTATCCTAAGTTTCCTTTATTTGTGTGGAATTTTTATTTATATGAAATATAAATCTAGATTCTATGAGGTTTCACTTTCCTCTTTATTCCCCTTTAGTATTTATTAGTTAATTTCACAAGTAACTCTTTCCCCCACATAACACACACTTCCCTCCACTCTCTAAAGGAATAGGCCACTTGGCACACACAAATGAGGCTTGTAAATAAATGATGAGATTCTTTGTATCTCCCTCTCACTTCTTCTTTATCTATTTAAAGATACCTCTCCTCCTCATTTTTATCTCTAGAAACTAAATCTCTCTATCCCTTATTGAATTTTTCCTTCTTCTAAACTTATGATTATGCATTTTTTTTTGACAAATCTTCTTATAGATCACACGGGTATTTATCTGATATTTTGAGTTTCCCACTTTATAAATCTTGTCTCATCTATATTTTACACCTTAAGAGGTATTTATTTATTGTATATTATCTAAATTTATATATTTCTAATTTTTTTAAAATAAATACTTAATCAATATCGAGAAATTAAACTTATTACATTGAAAAAGATTAATTATACAGAAAACATAACGAATATATCTACAACCAAATTTTATATCAAACTAAGATTTAAGGATAAACCTAAAAAGGTTAAAATTGAAGCATAAACAATTCTTAAAATAGTTTCACATCAACTTAATAATATCATCTTATCCAATACACCTACGATAAAATTTGAATAATTAATTGACTATCCATCTTTACTCAAAAATATTAATGTGTTTCACATAATATCTCTCCCACCTCATTTAGAGTTTTATATTATTTGACCTCTAAAAAAAGTGTATGATGCAAATGCTTATTGTGACCATCACCAATGTGCATGTCACTATATAAACACATGAGATAATATGAAGCATAATTTATAAGTCCTCAGTAATAGAGAAAGTATAAAATTTTATTATCTTTTAAAGAATTGAGGCTCATAATCTCGTGATCATCACAACTAAAATATATTCAATAATCCATTATAAGATCATTCTAAGGAAAAACTCAAATTTAAAAAGCTATATAATTCACATCCTATTCAAGTAAATTATTGAGAATCCATTAGATGGGATTATTGACACAATGGCATGAATAGTACCTCATATAGTTCAAATTCCTTTTCTTACATTTTATTATATAAAAATTATGGTTGATGACATATATATCGACTCATAGTTTATTAAAGAATATATTGATCATAATCCTATATGTAGTGTTATGGTTGACAATGATTTTGTTTATAATGTATGTACTAATAAATTAATCACACATTTAGGATATAAAAATGATGATTTATACCCTTTGACCAGGATGATCAGAGTATTTAATGGGAAAACACAATAGGTTTTTGGTGACAATGATTTACCTTTCCAAGCTAGTATAGAACATAGGATGACAAAATTTCACATTATACCACATAAGGGAGTATTTTATATGCTAATGGTATGACCTTGGATTAATAATATTAATGCAGTATCATCCACAATTCAAAAGTGTCTCAATTATATTCATGCATAATAAGGTAATCATAGTTTTAGGAATTTAGTATGAGTTCCACAACAATAGTATAAATTTATTAAAATTCAACTAGTTATACTTCTTATTCAGGTTAATAATTAGTGAAAAGGTAAGAAAAAATTAATTCACTTTCCTAGGTGAATTATCATAGAGATTCCATTACGTCATAAATATATGTTGGACTCTATTAACTCCTCATTTACGCCTATATGATCCAACCAGTTGCTTATAATAAATCCACATGTTTCAAAGAGTGTAGAAAGACCCATCATTATGCTTACACTAAATAAGTGATGAATACTTAAATAATTGGTTCTATAAACCAATACAACTTCTTCTACTACTTCCCAAGCACATAGCCATATTAGGCATATGTAGAGTATCACAAATTTTATAGTTCTATATCTGGCACATATATAATATCCTTGGTAGCGTAATTAATTTTTTGTAACCTATCTTAGTTATAAATCACCCTATGAGCATACATTATATGGCATGATCATATATCCTTCCTTTTCCTAAAATTCAAATATCCAAAAAATTCAATAAATCAAGAAAATATAAAAACATTCAAATAAACTAAAGAAGAAAAAATTGTTTAGCATAGACATGTTTACTATACTTTAAATATATGTTATTTACTTTATGTTAGTATATATAATATAATTTTATTTATATATAAACACATGTTTTATGGGTACTTGATTGTGATATAGGTATATACTAGATATATGATACATGCCCATAAAGATGTTGGAACTTTCATCCACCCACGTGAGACACTAAAATTATAGCATTTGCGTCATTCATCATGATTGATATATGTTACATTTTATTATTATCACTTTATACTATCAACTTGTGATTGTATATTAATGATTATAGATGTTTATACACATGTTTACATGTTATAAAGTGTTCTTTATATACTACACTATAACACATTTTTACAAGACATATTATTAGGAACTAGTATGATATGCTTATCTTGGTTGCTTATATTTCACTTATTCATATTACCATATGGATTTGATAAGTTTTCTTCTGTTTTTAACCTTTTTTTTATTGTTTAACATTTGAACATGCTCCTTGTTTCTTGGGAATAGTACCACTAAGTGTTTTTTAATTTTGTTAGAGGAAATTCTAATATGTTCTCCCCTTGAGTGTGTGAAATTTGAAATCACCCATTGTTTTTGGTATTATTAGATCCATTTTGCATGACATTACATGATTTTGCTTGTGTGTTTGATTATTTTTTGATATTGTGCTTATCATTTATAGACATTTCCATGATCCATATCATGCATCTTAGGGATTATTGTGATTTCATAATATTATATTCATTTATACATATAGTTAGAGAGGATACTACTATATGTTTATTTATGATATTATTGATATAGGTATGCCATGTTATCTTATCCTTCTTACATAAGGCGAATATGATATTTCATTCAAATTACCTAATGGGGGGGATACTAGTGAAGGAATGTCATAGAGACATGATAACATAGACACAATTGATAGAGATGCTAAAATTTGATACAGTTTACATGATTAGTATATACATTTCATTTTGAATATTACTCACTTGTAACAAATTTATACATATTTGTGATAGATATCATAGATAGTTTATAAAACATAGGTTATTTTTTTACAAACACCTTAGATTGAGAGTTATTAGAGATGTATATTCCATAAAAATGTGCAAAATCATAAATACATACACACATTCATCGATATGTATGCACTATCCTTGCCAAGATACACTAATTGAACATATAGGAGTAGTTGCCTCCCTTGATTAGTGTGCTCAGTATTCAACACCATATATTACCTTGGAATAAATCTGCTTTTATAGGATTATATTGTTACACTATTTTACTCGAGTGAGATTCCCTATATTTTCTATATTATGTACACACCTGACTTGTGTGATTGACATTCAATTATCGCAATGGCCTTTGTACTCCTCTCCCTTACACTAGATTAGGGGTGTAACCATCCTCAAATTCCCTCTTAACATAACCATGTTTCACTTATGAGCCTACCTCTCCAATGATTTAACAAGGAAGAATCATAACCAAATCAATGTATGAAGGGGAAACGTGGTTGCATTGACACACAAGTGTATTCCTTCCTTAATCTCTTTATTTTCAAGCATTTTAAATTATTAAGTTTCAAATTATATTGATTTATTATAAAGTAACATGCCCTTGGTTTCATGTAATACAAAAAATATTAATTTAAATGGGTCTTGAATCAAACAAGATTATGTTTTACAAACAAATGTATAGATTTATTTACTTTTACCCTATTAATTTCATCCATATACATTACTAGCTTAAATAGGGGGAGGGGAAGGGGGTAAATTTGGATACTCAAATATAGTTTTACATGACATATTAGTCTTTTACACTTTCAAATCATGGTCCAAACCTTCATTTCATAATATATCCTTTACTACAAGGCTCATGTTCATGATCTTACTATGCCTAAATTATTATTTTATAGTCCAACCCTGACATTATGATGACCAAGATGACCTATAGCCTACAATATAGATAAAATAGATTTGTATCCAACTCTAATAGTTACATATCCTTATAAAATATCTATTATGTAGGACATTACACTATATATTAGGATAATAACATCAATTCTAGTGTCCCAAATTTGATGTTAGTGTACCTTCCTCCTAGATAATCAAGTTTGAAAATATTTAGATATATATGGTTTAGCCTATGGTATTCATTTAACCATCACATGAGTTCATTTTAAAAGGTGTTCTACAAATACATATCAGCTACTATTCATATGGATCAGAATCAATATATAGTAAACACATATCAAGCTCACCCTATGATATTGAGAATCATTTGGAAAACTAATCTATACTACCTTATTCTTTCCTATTTCCAAATTAGTCATAAGATTAGTCCTACAAATTTTTTTTAATATTTCAAGTAGAATAAGTTGAGTAATATTTTTCAAGTTATAATATATATCACTAAATGCACTTGCATATGGCATATTGCATAATTTTTCACACACAAGCCCACATAAGAGGGATAAATACATCAATATGAAGCCCTATTCAGAGTATGTGGCTATGTAAGAATAATTAATTAATATAGGGGTATTTAAGGTTTGATGGACTTCACTTGAGCCCAATCAAACATGTTTTTCAATGTGACACACTATGTTGGAGGACATAGGGTATTGAGCAAAAGACTAATACTAGGAACTTTGCACATGATTCAATTTGATAACTTGAAATGTAAAAATGAACCTTGATAGATTTAGTTGGTTGACTTATAAAACATTTTGTATATTTATTTAGATAAGGTTGTTGAAACTTGGATATAATAATTGATGTTAGTTTGCATATTTCAATGATATTGTCTGAGATGATAGAATGCTAATTTTTATAATATAAAAAATCAAAATGAAAAAATGGTTTGCCTTATTATACATTTGTAACTATTATATCTTCCTGATAATTATTTAATAAGGTAATAATTATTTGTTATTCATATTTAATCTCTTAGAATATTATTTAGCATTTTACTTTTCTATATTTAGCATATTCTAAGATTCAACATATTTATCATAATGTTATAAATTTGAATTCACTTAATTATGCTAATTATAGAATAGCATACTCCATAATTTATTAGTATAATCCCTATCATTAATTACAAAAATGGTTAAACAATCATATAGATTTCAATTGATAGAAATGGCAAATAGACAAAGTAAGGGTAAAGAAGCCAAGAATAAACATTATCCAAAACTAATTATTGATTTTATGTGTCTACATTTTCCATACACTTTATTACTATGATGTGAAAAGTGAAATTAATAGAATATAGTAGATGTAAACAAGTGTATTTTAATGTGAATATTGATTGTATAATATTCCTTAATGTGAAATATATAACAGTGCCATTGAATGTAATATTTTATCAAATTAAAAAAATCTAAATTTAAAATTTATTATTTTTAATTTGAAAAGAGTGCAAAGATAGTAAGTGATATAATTTATTTATAAGTTAATGATGATTAAATGTGAAATATCCATAGTTTTGAAAATTGGAAGAGTGGTGAATCTCTTATATTATGTCTTTCAATGTATTTCTCATTTTCCAAAATATTTACTAGCTATTTCATCTTTTTCCTAGTTTGTCCTATGTGTGGATTTATCCCACATTGCTTAGTTAGGCTAGTTTCTAGTTTGACCTTGCCTAGCTATGCAAGGGCTTCCCATGGTACCATCATCTCATTTTGAATAGTCATTTATTTTCATCTTCATGTGTGATTAATGAAATCAAAACTATTAAGAACAAAAAAATTACAAATAGGCCAAGATCTTGAAACAATACTCAAAATTGATTCATATTGATAAATAAGCATCAACTAAAAATTTAGAGTTGATATGCAAAATTATAAAAAATCTAAAATCTAAAAAAAAAACCTCTATTTTTAGCAGTCGTTATTTATAGTAAGTTTCACATGCAAGCATGCATGGCTCTAAAAATTTATTGAAATAACTTAAATATTAATATTAGCTTATGGGATGAAATTAAACAAAATTTGACTTTTAGTTCTAAAAATATACAATTTATAAAAATAGAAAATTCTCAAAAACATCATTAAACATTAATTTTGGACCCTCGAATGATCACGTTTGGCCTCCAAAAAATATTTAAATCAAATATAAATGGATAGAGAATCTTAAGGAAGAATAATTTTTTTTGATATAATTATTTTGGAGCATGGTAGAGCTTAAATGGAATTAAGAGTCAAAATTTATGGCCTCTAGAAGGTTGGTCTATTTTTCCTGCATCATTCTCCTCTAGTTGAAAATAACTCAACTCTTACGAGTTGTCCTGATTATACTACTACCATTTTTCCTTGTCAATCTTATTCAGTGCCCATTCTATAATCTAAGTGTTATCTTCTTTCTGCAATCCTTCCCACTACACCAAACACCTATTATAATTCCCTTGCCTTGTGCTTATTGTCTTCATATCTAAAACCTACAGTATTTTTTATTTCTTTTTTGAAACCTACTGCTCCCAATTTACTTATTCATCCTCATCACCTTCATGATCTTATCCATGGAATTTATATTAATCTTAAACATTAAATATTAGAGATATATCAAAATTCTATGGTAAACTCAACTCATATGCATTACCATTGATTTTTTTCACAATTTTGCAAGGTCCAATTTTATTGTACGTAAACTTGTTGTATGTGCCTTTTGGAAATATTTATTTCCTCAAGTAAACCATTACAAACTCTTCTTAAAATATTTTGGATCTTCTTATGACGTTCACTGGTACTTTATATTTTTGATTAATTTCTTGCAGCTTTATTCTTACTCCTTACAACTACTGTATATGCTCTACAAATACTTTTGCATCATCACTAATTTGATTTACAATTAGTAATTATATCAAATATTAAATACCCATAGGATTTCTCCCATAAAATTTTTGAAAAGGTGAATTTCATATTGATCTATTCACTAAACTATTATATAAAAACTCATCTTGTGGTAAGGCCAAGTCCCATTGCTTTGGATTCTATCTCACTATGTGTCTCAATAAATTTCCCAAGATCCTATTCACAACTTCTGTCTGTCCATCTATTTTTGGGTGAAATGCACTATTGAATTGTATCTTAGTACCCATCTTCTTCAACAAAGTCCTCCAAAAGTGACTTAGAAATTATGTGTCCCTATTTGAAGTAATAGTTTTTGGAATAACATATAATCTCACAATATCCATAAAAAATAATTTTACAACTCTAGTGGCATCATTGGTTTTTTTACATGAAATGAAATGAACCATTTTATAAAATTTGTCTACAATAACAAAAATCAAATCATTACCTCTCTATGTGTTTGGTAATCCCAACACAAAATCCATACTCAAATCTATCCATGGCCCTTTTGGAACTGGTAATGACATGTAATGTCAATTTTTTTGTGCATGTATTTTAGCCACCTAACATATTCTACACCTTGAAACATACCTTGTCACATCTCTCTTCATCTTAGGCCAAAAATATTTTTTCTCCACCAAATATATTATATTTGTCTTACCAAAATGCCTAGCTAAATCACCACTATGTAATTCTCTTATTATATTGTCTTGGAGAGACCCAACTAGAATGCATAATTATTTCCATTTGAAGAGATAACCTTCTTACATAAGATAATCATCATGAATAATATCTATCCCACCTGGTAATGGATTATTATAATATTCAACTATCTTACCAAAATATGGATTAGTGTCATATGATTCTTTGATAACTTCAAATCTAACTACTTCACTCACCATAGTAGTTAATAATGATACTCTCCTACTCAATCCATCAGTTACCTAATTTTATTTTCCTTATTTATGTTTCACCACAAAAGTATACCACTAAAAGAAGGTAACCCACTTGGAATGCCTATTATTCGAATTATTTTGTGTATTCACATACTTCAGAGCCTCATGATCTATAAATAGGATAAACTCCTTAGACACCAGGTAATTCCTTCAATTTCTTAATGGTTATACAATTGCATAAAGTTTAACATCATAAGTAGAATACTTTGTCCTTACCTCATTTAATTTCTCACTAAAATATTCTATTGGCTTTCTTTCTTGACTCAACACAACATAAATTGCCATAAACGAAGAATCACAATTAACCTCAAAAACTTTTTAAAAATTTGGTAATACTAGAATTGGTCTTTCTATAATCATTTTCTTCAAAATTTCAAAACTTTATGTGGCTACTCTAATCCATGCAAATTTCTTCCCTCTCATGCAATCTATTATTGGTACTATAATACTACTAAATTTTTTAATAATTTTTTTGTAAAAAGTTGATAAACCATGGAAACTTCTTACCTCTGTAATGCTTCTTGGAATAGGCCACTCAACAATTGATTTTATCTTTTCTATCATCCATTTTCACACCATCTACTAAAACTAAAAATCCCAAAAATAATAAACTATTTTGAATAAACTTGCACTTCTTTAAATTTGCATACAACTTCTCATTTGTTAGCAAATGGATTACCATTCTCAAATATTGTAAGTGTTCTTCTTTAGTCTTACTGAATATCAAAATATCATCAAAATAAACAACCACAAACTTATCAATATATTCTCATAGCACTATATTCATCATCATCATAAATGTGATAGGCACATTAGATAATCTGAATGACATCACCATCCTCTTATATAATCCATCCCTAGTCTTGAATGCAATTTTTCACTCATTTCCTTCATAAATTCAAATCTGATAATAACCACTCATTAAATCAATCTTGGTAAAATATTTTGCTCCTACAAGCACATCCATCATATCATCCATATGAGGTATAGGAAACTTATAATTTATTGTGATTTTATTAATTTCTCTATTATCCATACACATTTTCCATCCTCCATCTTTTTTTAGAGTTATCAATGTTGGTGTTGAACATTGACTCATACTCTCCCTTATCACCTTCTTCCCTGACAATTTAGTAACTTTGTTATTTAATTCTACATGTTTTATTGGAATCATCTTATAAGCTACTTGATTGGGTAGAGTTGATCTTGGAATCAAATTAACATGATGTTATATATCTCTCTTTGATGGTAAACCATTTGGTAACTCATCAAGGATAACACCTGCATACTCTTTTAACAATCTTACTACTTTTATTGGTATTTGCATTATTTCTATTTCTTCAGTATTTGTTAGTAATGCATACCAATAACCTTCTACCTTTATATCTTGGATAAAGTTTTTAGTAGAGAGCATGCTTTCTATCTTCTCTTCCTCTTTAAGAGGTAACAAAACTACCTTTGTAATGCCTTTCCAAAAATTGTACATGTTCTTTATTGCATCATGAATTACCTTTTTATCAAATTACCACAATATTTCCAATAACACGTGACATGCATCCATGACAATAACATCACACCATATTTTATCATTATAACTCTTTCCTATAGAAAACTTGATTAAACACATTTTATCTACTGTAACCTCATTCCCTTTCTTAAACCACAAAATATGATAAGGATTAGGATGTTTTTCACATTGCATATTTAGTTTCTTTACCATTTATTTGGAAACCATATTTTCACAACAACCACCATCTATAATTACTGTACATACTTTTCCAATCGAATCACATCTTATTCAAAAAATATTTAATCACATTCATGCATCACCAGCTTCTTTATTCTACAATTGATCCTTTCTTGGAATGATCATGGTTCTTCTAATCATGAGATTATCTCTAACATCAACTCGTTCAACTTTAGTATTCTACTCTTCTATTTTAGCCTCAACTAGATTTACTCTTAGGTGATCTTCTTGACTCCTTTCTTGATCTTGATAGTGTGGACACTCAAATGTTTTATGCCCTTATTATTAACATATATAAAAAATATAAGATCTACACTAATTTTAAAATAATCCTCTAGCACCACCATAACCTCATCCTCTATAAAATCCTTTTTCTCTTTGTTGGTATTAAAACCCTTGCCTATTATCATCTTGCCTTTCTAAACTATGTGATTACTCACCTTTATTGGCATTAAAATCACTTATTGTGGTATTAAACCCACTTCATACCCTTATTTGAGGGGATCTACCTCTTTTTGGACCAATAGATGTCTTCCTAAAATTCTATCTATTTTATTTTTCTTCTAACTTCAAAATTAATTAATAAGCCTCCTCTACATTAAGTATTCCATACATGCTTAATTCAAATTTAATAGAAAAATTCAAACCATTTACATACCTTGCAGCCATCTAGTCTTCTATTTCATCATGCTCCACTCATATGAAAAGCTTATAAAATTCATCTATATACTCTTGTATACTATGATCTTTTCACCTCAAATTCCAAAATCTTTTGTATAGGGTTTGTGCATAATCCACGGGAAGAAATTTTTCCCTTAGCTTCTTCTCCATTTTTTTTCCCTAAATTAATATTCTCTTTACCTTTTCTCTATCTCTCTTTTTGTAGGTGATCCCGCAAAATTCTTGCATGACCTTTCAATTTTGTGCATGCAAACTTTCCCTTCTTGTCTTTTCTCATAGTCTTCCATTCGAAGAACTTCTCCATCCTATTTATCTAATATATCAACTACTCTAACTTTAAACTACCTCCATAATCTAGAACATCAACCTTGATTCCTTCATTTCTTCTTTCTAAATCTTGAGCCATCCTCTATTCCATCTATGGTGGATCCTCTTACTATTCTTATTCTTGCTGAACTTCTTCATCATGATTTGTTTCTTCCTCATTACCACCCTATCTTCTCTACTAATTGATGATAACCTCTATTAATTATTGAACTTGCCTCTATAGATCTTGTATAGTCTAGTTAATCTGTGAAACACCTCCTCATCCTCTTTCCATTCTTTACTCCTTTAAGTTTCAAACCTATCTCTGATACCAAATAATGAACCTAAAACTATCAAGAACAAAAAAATTACCAATAGGACAAGATATTCAAACAATACTTAGAATTGATTCATATTGATTATTTGAAATAATTATAAATCCAAACCATTCTTAAATAATCTTCAACTCAGAATTTAGAGTTGACATTTAAAATTATAAAAAATATAAAATCTAAAAAAAAGTCTACTATTAGGAGCTGTTATTTATAGTAAGTTTCACAAGCAAATGCACGTGGCTCTAAAAATCTATTGAAATAACCTAAATACTACAATTAGCCTATGGGATGAAATTTAATTGAACTTGACTATTGGTTCTTAAAATATACAATTTATAAAAATAGAAAATTCCTAAAAAGTCATTAAATGTTAATTTTAGACCATTGAATGATCATGTTTGGCCTCCAAAAAATATCAAAATCAAATCTAAAGTTGTGTCCTTTAAAAGGTTGGCATATTTTCATGCATCTATGATGTTTTTTGTGCTAACTCTTCAGATCATGGATTCGTGGAATGTTTTTACCATACCTAACATGGTACCATAACCTTCAAGTATTGTAACCATTCATTTGTAAGCTTGTTGCAATATCTTTTTAGATATTTATATTATGTAGGATTTATGGAGAATGAGGTGGCATTAGAATTTGGTGGTGTAACTACTGTAAGGTTTTTATTGTCTTTGCTACTAATTTTATATTCATCCTACCTTACTCTCCTATCATTGTTCATTAAGGTTTGCTTACCTATTTTGGGTTGAAGAAAATTTTAAAGAGGTTGCATATGGTTTCTCACCATTCTACACTCCTATGTATTCTTGTGTACTGTGTTAGGAGGAGGAATTTGTGAGGAGAAATTAATATTTTACATCAAGGTATCCTCTCCTCCATGAATATCCTATCACCATTATACTTTGGCACTATTAATTTTGGCACAATCTGCTTGGAGATTGTTGTATGTTTGTGTTGGAAGGAGATTATCAAGAGACTATTATTTTTCTATAGTGAGTTTAAAGAGGAATACGCTTAGGGATATTTATAAGTATTTCACTCAGGGAGATCTAATCTCCTTAGACCTATGTGATCCATTAAGTTTTTATATGGTATGTATAGAGCACAAAAGTCTGCTTTGTGGTTTTGCATTGAAGGAAGATCTATATTCAAGTGTGTGGTAGATATCCATTTTGGAGGTCTACATTAAGAATAAGATTGGTATAAATTTAGTTTATATGTCTAAAAATTACAAATATCTTTATATATACATTAAAACTGATATATAAACTCCTTGGCACCCATTCTTCTTGGTCCATACATCCACATGAAGTGTTGGCTCATTCCTCAAGTTGTCATTCTCTTGGCTAGCTGCCTTAGATTTTGGCAATGTTTTTTCTTCCACATGATGATACAAAAACACAACCTAACATAATAATAAATTATGCCCTAAAATTTCTTTTGGTTAAGCTATTTTTTATTATCATTTCTTAATAGCTATATCTTTTATCTTAAGTGGCATGTTTTCGCTTGAAAATGCATAGAGATAACTAGTAAGGTCTTTTTTCACATTAGATTGATTTATAAAATTTATGCTTCAATTTTAGATATAATAATTGGTTGTAATCCTACCTTCATCTTCATTTTGGTCACTAAAATTCGTTTATAGTGTCTTTTTCATTGTTTTTACCCATTTAAAGGAATTTTGAAAGCCTATAACTTTTGAACCATAACTCAAAATTGAGTTCTGTTTCTTTCAAAAGTGTATGGTTTTGAATTATATATCTATTGGTGTCATAATTTTTTTAAAAATCACTAATGACATAAAGTGCCAAAACTCTGGGGGGGGGGGGGTCCTTAATATAATCTTTTTGGGAGTTATCTTGATGCTAATTTATGCACCTTTTTGCAATATTTCTACTCTTTAGTTATTCACTAGCATGGATTTTTCTTCTAGTATTTATCATTTTGATAGATTGACTTCAAAAAATTACCATATATGGAGACCTAGAATGGAAATAATCATAAAACACGAAGGATTATGGTCCCTAATAAATGAAACTCAACCACAGTTCACAAGAGAGTTTGAAAATTTTTAGTATCAATGTATCATTGAAGATTGAATTGGATTTATAGTGACTTATGTGAGTGATAGTTTTTCTTTCATTTGGATGGGTGTGATACTCCATTTAAAATGTGGGCTAATCTAAATGGTTTATTTGGGAAAGTAGATCATATGAGATCCATGCAAGTTGAATTAGAGCTTACGGCACTCAATCCAAATGACTTTACCTCTATTTTACACTATCTCACTAAGTTTATGCATTTGTTGACATAGTTTAAGGGGAGTGGATGAGAAAAAAAAAATATGATGAAAAGTGTGTGCACTTTATTTTGTCTAATTTAAGTTATCCATATTTACTTTTATATTTTTCTCTAGCATGGATGTCTTAGGTTCTACATTAAAAATTCAAGATTTATAATCATTTTGTGAGAAACTTAGTAGAGATTAACCTAAATTATCTCACCATGAGTCTTACACCTCTCAAAAAGTATTAATAGCATCACATACTAAGATCAAAGTAAAAATAAAGAGTAAGAATAATAACACTCAATGCACCTAAGCCATAAACCAACACATCTAAACCCAAATCATCTTCCAAATCCAATCAAAACTCTATCCTATCATAATCCTAGACCAAAATTAGAGAACTCTCAAAGAATATTTCTCACCTCTAAACTGTATCAGCTTTTATACTATATATTCCACCAACTTGACATTATCATACACATTCTAAAAGCACTAAATTTTTTTGTTAGGCATTCTCTAGGGATTCACAATCTTTTTCATAGGCCTATGAGATACAAGAGTGAGATGATGTAATAGTAGATTAGTATTCTTATTTGGTGAATAATCATACTTATGATTTGGTATCTCTTATTAAGGGAATAAATTTGGTTAGGTGAAAGTGTATTTACTGTACCAAGTATGAAATTGATGGGTCCATTGATAAGTATAAGGAATGTCTTGTTTCAAAATGGTTCTCACTAGCCTAAGGTATTGACTACTCCAAGACTTTTATGCCCATTTTCAAAATGTATTTTGTTCACCTTGTAATTTTTCTTGTTGTATCACATGGTTGGCCAGTGTATGAGATGGATGTTAAGAGTGACTTTTTACATGGATATTTATACAAAAAAATCAATATGAAGAATCCCGTTGGGTTTGGTCATGATTCTTCTCTTGTTTGTTGACTTAATAGGTCTCTTTAAGGACTAAAAAAGGCCCCACATTCTTCATAATACAAGATGGACTCTTTTATTCTCTTCAATAGAATTATTCACTACCATTCATATACATTAGATATACACTAGATATACATTAGTATTGTGGAGGACTTTATGGACTCTTTTATTCTCTTCACTAGGACTTGCTTCTCAAAGGTGGTTCCTCTTCTCATATTAGGGATATTTTGTAGGCCATTCTATCATAATTTGATATGAAAAATATTTGTCTTTTTCACTTCTTCCTTGGTTTACATATTTCATAGTCAGATATAGGGATTTATCTAAGTTAGGTAAAGTACACTCTTGATCTTCTTCAACATTTTGTAAACCAAGTCATTCTCCTTTTCATTCTATATTGATTCTCATTTCCACATATACTACTTCACTTTGTAATCCTACATTGTATAGGAATATTGTTAGTAGTTTTATGTATTTGACCCATACTTGCCCCAACATTTTATTTATATTTGGGATTATATCTAGGTTTGGACATACCCCTAATGATAGTAATTAGTAGGCTACCAAGAGAATTTTATGATATCTATAATGTATTACTCATTTTAGATTACACTAAACTAGGGTTTCTAATTAGTTAATTATGTACAATGATTCAGATGGGTAGGTTATCTTGATGACAATAATTCTACTTCTAGCTACATCTTTATCTTGGTTATTCATTTATTATGTTGTTGTGCAAGAAGCAATAGCCTATTACACTTTCATATATAAAATATGAGTTGAAGATAGTAGTTACAATGAGTCAATAGATTTTTTGGATTCATATATTATTGATATAGTTTGGTTTCATGTAGCATTCAACTACTATAATTTGGTGTGATAACCAGAGTGAAATTCACATATTTCATAACCCAATTGAGAACTAGTGGACCAAGCATGTTGAGGTACATATGCACTTCATTCATCAACACATTTACGATAGATTTTTGATCTTGGAGTACATTTTGACTCAGTAATAGTTTTTATACATCTTCATGAAGCCTTTTGCATCACCTAATTTCCTTGAGTTGCATGGCATGCTTAAGGTTTCAAAAAATTTCCTTGGGTAGTGTTCATGAGGACATATTCCTTATTTATTTCATAAATACAAATTGTAAATGACTACCTTATTATGCCTAGTTTTTTTGACTCATACTATGAATAGGCTAGTATTTTTTTTTTCTATTACTAACCTCTAGATTCACTTGACAGTGGTGTTAGAGTATGTATTTCTTTTGTTTTCTAGGCTATTAGCTACGTATTTCATCTTTTTCCTAGTTTTTCTTGTGTGTGGATTTATCCCACATTACTTAGATTACTTTCTAGTGTTTCCTTGCTTACATATTCAATGCCTTCCTATTGTACAATTATCTCATTTTGAATAATCATTGGACTTCCCTTGTTATACATCTCATTTGTTTACACCTTCATGTGTGATGTTCTTTTTGCTAACTCTTAATATCTTATATTCTTGGAATGCTTTTTAACATTCCTAAAAGAACCATGAAATATTTATAATGATCAAGTCTCTATTTTATAACCTTCAAATTCTCTTAACTTAGAGGGATTGTATGATCCAACTCTCATTTGATTGTATTGAATAGTCTACAAAACATTTGATGGGATAAAATTAAAAAAAAATGAAAATTTACATATTTAAAATTTTCTACCATAGATGTTGATTGATACTATAATTTAATGCATCCAACTCACCACTGATATTAGTCATACTAGTAAAGACATACCTATATTTTATCTATAACTTTACATCTTTACAACTTTGAAAATCAAAAGTTGATAATTTAGAAAATTCCATAGTATAAAAGTGAACATGAAAGAATATTGTGACCCTCCATATATTTAATATATTAAAATTTTAATTTTAATCTATATATTGAAACTTTTGAACTGTTTCATGTTTATAGACCTTTTGAAAAAATGTATAGCTTTGAAACTTGTCACTTTGGAATTGTTGTGAAACTTTACAAATTAGTGCACATTCATGACATATTCCCACATTATATAATATGTTGAACCATATTTCCAATTGAAAACCTTATATTGCCATAAATCTTTAAAAACTCACAAAGATTGACTGTTATAATTAATCATGTTATGATGCCCCCTTTCATAGATGACATCATATCTTGAAAGTTGCTTCTCTCAAAATAAAACATATGTCAAAGATATATCACTTCGAATATTTTAAATATAAAACATTCATAGTATTGAATATACCACTAAATATTGAATTTTTAAGCATTTGTTATAAATATATATCATTGAAGAATGGAATCAATGTATGTATGATAAAAATCATGGCACTAGAGTATGCATATAATATATAAGTGACACATGATATTGGTCATGGAAGTACAATAATATAAATATAATGCATGATATTAATATTTAAATCAAAGTATCAAGAAAACAACATAAAATATATGTCATGGAATGTCATGTGATTTTCATAATATGTCATGCATAAGGCATAAGTGGCAATGTAAAAGGGATGTGTAACATGTAACATAACACATAAGTAAAAGGGACACATATAAATGGCATGATGATGGGATATAATTAATAATTTTAACACACAAAATTAAGGGACACACATAAAATAATCAATAAAAATCTTCACTTCATGTAAGAAGGTAAGAATGAAAATAAAAACATGGATAAAATAAGACTAGTATAGATCTATCATATGTATCAGTATGAATGCTATAGAGAATAATATCTAATGTAATACATTTTATAAGTATGAATAAGTAGAAAGGAATTTATATTACATGTATATTGACATGGTAAAGAGGTCATGGATAAAGACAACTTTTAAAAGTATTCATGAATAAAAATTATATGCCCCCAATATAGCAAGGTTGACTGGTAATAAGGGAATATTTATATGAAATAATCATGTGAAATTATATCATGTATCACAATCAAGTACCTTGTGATAAAAATTTTGTTCTAAAATATAAAATATATTATATAAGAATAAAAAACATATGAAAATAAGTAAAATAAAAATATTTTAAAATACTTTGGGTCCTGATATTGATGTTTTGAGAATATATATTTTTTTTTAATTTTTGTAATATATGAATTTTAAATAAAATTACAATATATGAAATCTAAAATATATTTTTTAAATAGGTGATTAGAATCAATGTTTTTAAAATTGAGGATGTTGGAATGATTCAAACAATGCTAAATAAGGTGTACAAGCATAACACTCTAAGAAGGAAGGAACCCAATGTGCATCCAATGTAAATATAACTTTGAATCATATAAAAGTAGTGAATATGTGTATAATATGTAGGAATGTACCTACTCATAAAATGGGGAAGAAGATAAATTTTCTCATGTAAAAAGTAACAGGATTAGATCAACCAAGTGACTTAGGGTGTAAGGTACCTCATACTAATAAACTAGAGTGCCATATAGATATTTGTTTTATATTATTTCAATTAAGTTAAAAATAAAGTGGATAAGTAAAAAATGTGAAAATTAATTGAAGTGGATAAAAAATATTGGATAAGTGATAGAAGAAATATTAAAAAAGAAAAAATCTATTAGAAATTATAACTAAAAAAGTTATCCAATGATATTAGCTATGGGCTTGTATGTATAACCTATGGAATGATATTAAGGATATATTTATCATGAAGGAGTGTTAATTGTAGATGGATATAAATATTAATAAGATCCATATGTTTTAATATAACCCTTTTAAAAGCTACACGTATGCTCATGTATACATATATCATCATGTGTGGGAGAATACTAGGAAACATCTTTTACCTCTACATGTTTTCCCTTATACGATGGAGGTATCTTTGTATATGTTTATTTATTCTTAGTATCATGTATCATTTTATGTGAAATAAAATTAATTTTCTCATGTGAAACTATATCATGCTCATAGGTGGATGTGGCATCTAATTCTATAATATGGTTGTACTCATTAGAATTTATAATGTGATTTCGAATATATAAACTATGTTATTTAATAGTTATGTAAACTATTGCATTAATACATTGATAAATAATTTTAGTAGGTAATTATTATGTTATTAGAGGTCCCTATAAAATTCCAAAACATGCTAGTTATAGTGATATCTTTCACAATTAATAACAAAAAATCACAATTTATTGTAAGTTGGATTAAATCCAACCATTAGTAGACAAATTTGAGCTCATTATATGAAAAAAATAAAAGTTAATGTATACAAAACAATCTGAATAAACTATATAAATAAAAAATTAAAACATCGATAAGACTCATTAGACATAGATAATAAGTAAATTATGCATAGGTAAACCATTCATAACGTTGTATTAGTCTCTATCACATGTGAAACCATTCTCAATTACAACTAAGGACTATTTATAAATATTTTACAAAAATATAATCTCTTCATATTATATCATTTCACTATGCCAAAAAGAAAGGACTCTTCACATTCTGAAATTAGATTCTATTCTTTCAAAGGTCGAATGCATGAAACAAAATATACAAAAGATAAAAGAGTGTGTGATACACACATGGTGATCGAATATAAATTGATATTTATCAGGAAAAATTACATGCTCTATAGTTTGGATTTAATTTTTTGTCTCATCCTAAGACAAGGTTGTAACAAAATACTATGTTTTAATGCTAAAGTAACTAGCTAGAAATGAGAGTCACAATTATTGCTCCAAGTGTTGTTTTACTAATTTTCACCCTTTGTGCACTACTTAGTCATCCTTTTATGTTTTAAAATAAGTATCATAATTTTATAACACCATTTTATATTTTCAATTGAATAACATAACTAGGTGCCTTCTCTTTATGTGTTTTAAACCATCCTAGCCCCACTCCTGATACTTAAGTCTCTCCAACTAAATTATGAAAAACTTGTGAAAACTAAAAAAATAGAGTGAAAAATACCTATTGTGTAGGTGGTGGTTTAATTTTAAGTGGTTGTGTAGTAGTCTATTATTATTTTGGTTGTAGTTCTATTATGGATTAATTAATCAGTTATCATAATATAGTGGTGGAAGTTATTGCTATTGGGTGTCTACTTCTAGCTTTGTGGATATCTTATTTTATTATAAGACCTACTAGAGCTTCTATGGTGGAATTAATTGATTCACATCTATAGGTTTTCCAATTTATCAATTGATCTAAGAAGGATCTTGCTTAAGCAGCTTCTAGTCTATTATTAGTTCTTTCACCATAGTAAGCATTATGAGTATCTCGACCATAATTACCATCAAGTTCTATACATCTTGATATTATGTGATAGTAATAGGTGATTTAGAATTAAAAACCTTAATATGGATATTCATAACTGATTCATATAATAGATATGCATTCCTTTGAGCTTATAGGCTACAAAATATAGTGCACATAGTCTCATTGTATCAACCCTAAAGTTTTTTCATGGTAGTATCCCTATAATCTAATAATTATATTAGAGAATTACTCATCACATCATAAATAACTATTTGATCATCCATTATAACTTTGGATTTTTTTATTGTAGAAAACTTAGGTTGAGTTAAAACCAATGGATTACTAATTTGTTGCTCTAATTAAACATCCTTTGTGTTATATGTTTTATTACTGCACAATAGTATCTAAAACTTTATCATATTTCTTAGTCATTTCATTGATTATCTCTTTATCTAGTTTTATATTATATGCTTATGATCTCAGTGCTTGTAGGTGATATATATCCAATGACTCCATTATAAGTTGATCCAATAAAGCTAAGATATTTTTATTTATAAATCACTCGATCACCTAGGACATGTGTAACCAGTGTGGGAAAACTATTATTAATTCTCAGGTGTGAATTTGTTAAATGATTGACTCAATTCTACATTGTATCCTTGTAGATGGAATACCTCTTGTTCCAAGTCCAAAATCTTTAGTTAAATTATTTATTTAAATGTTGTTGCATCCTTGATTTGTTGAGTTAGAGCCAACTTGGTAACATCCAAATATTTTGAAAGTGTAGCAGTATCAAGGTCCATGGGGATGGTTGGAGTCACTATAGGTGTCAACATGAATTAGGACCAAGAAAAATAAAAGATGGTGTTCTTAGTGGATGACGTTTGAACATCCCATAACCACTAGATAGGGATTTGAGGTTTTATCTATGAAGCCTCCTATTTACCTCCGTATATCTCAAATTTTTACTATTTTATGTGCTCTATTTCTTCTTTGGCTTTGGCCTCATATTTTTTGGATTAAACCTTAGTTTTAACATTAATCTTAGTGTTTACCTCAAATTAGGCTTTGGATTATGCCTCAACCTTACCTTTTGCCTCTAGTCATCATTACATTGGCCTCATCTTTATATTTGGCTTTGTCTCTAGCTGCTTATTCTTTAGATCCACACTAGGCTTACTCATCATTAATGTGATGATTTTATTTATCCCTTTTCTCTTTTTGATACTTTACTTGTTCCATTGTTTCCTCCTAATTTTATAGTGTAGCTTGTGCTTCTTTATGTTTTCATGCTACCCTTATGCTTCATAATAATAGAGGGGTACGTTGAGTGATGTTGACAGAAAGGTATTAACCTCCCTGATTGGGCACTTGGTAGGTATAGACTACATTCTTGAATAATAATTACTTTTATTCTAATTTATCATCACAATCATTATCAAGGTCCTTAAATGTGGACTTTAGAACCTATTTTTCCTCAATTCTAAAATCTACTAGGTCACACTCACTTGCGATCTTTAGAACATGTATATTGTCCATCAAGGATTTTTCTTGATGAGTTCTCTTCTTTAATCTTGGTGGTGAGGCTCTTCATGTTGGTTCCTTTCTCTTACCTTTATAGTGTTATAATGGATACACTAATGGTCATAGTGGGGCCTATCATTTCACTTTTGGTTGTGTTTGTGTTTATTTAGGAATGGTTTTTTCTTCACCTAGAGGCATAGAATGCAAAGATTTCACTAACGTTAGAGATAGGGATTT
This sequence comes from Torreya grandis, assembly GCA_037957365.1. Taxonomy (NCBI): domain Eukaryota; kingdom Viridiplantae; phylum Streptophyta; class Pinopsida; order Cupressales; family Taxaceae; genus Torreya; species Torreya grandis. The sequence continues at coordinate 1,775,846 of JARHVA010000895.1, forward strand.
TTAGAACCAAAATTTTCCTTATGTATTAAAATTAGTGATGAATAATGTCAGTGAAGTCACAATAAGATTGGCCAGCTCATGCACTTTGATTTGGAATCCATTGTGAAATCGATGCATGCTACCATATATATTACATGACATCATAGGATATTCTAGGATATGAATTTATGAAGGTTATGCCCTAAATCCACCATGTGTTGAATATCCCTAATTATTAATATTATTTTCCTTATTTGGTCTACATAATGTTTCCATAGTGTTTTCCTTCTTTGGTCCAAATAATTTATAGTCAATTTGACTAGTCCATCCAATTATTTCCACTATATAGAGAAAATAAGTACAACCAAAAATTGATATTAAAATGCCTTGGTCATTCCTATGAGTATCTTCTTAATATTTTTGGTTAGCTCTAAAGACAAAAATGCAACCCAATTTAAGTCTTCATGTAGGTGTATCATGTGATACATAATACCTATAACCCCTTTGTTGCTTGCATAACATGTTTTGTTTCTTAATAAAATATTTTGCTAATTATTTTAACAATGATGCACATCGAAGAATCATATATCAAATTAATTGGTATCCCTCTACATGCCCTTATCGCATGGTAAATTTTAGTGTCCCATATAGAAATAAACTTAGGGTTTTTTTTGTCAAATCTATAAGTATCTCTTTAAAAATTTGTGAAAAATTTAGCATATGGTGTTTATGTGCAAAGGAAAATGGATAAATGAATCATAATAGGGTGAAGATGTTAGAAGGGCATGCAACTATATAGAGAACCCATAGATGGATTGAACTTTATTTTTATGTTTATCACACCTCTTTTTTGTTGAATGATAGAGTTGATGGTGAATTTTAGGAATGTTACCTAATGATAATTATTATATTATTTGAAAGTAATGCTATCAAATGACAACAGTGTTATCATTTGATAGTAATATTATTCAACAAAAAATGTTATTGTTTGATATTAATATTAATGAATGGGAAAAATGTTTTTGTTTCATAAAAATGATACCAAATGATAGTAATGCTATCAATTGGCAACAATGTTGTCATTTGAGAACATTTTTATTGAATAATGGAGATTATTTTTAAACAATAGCATTGATGTCATTTGGTAGAGTTATATTCATTCAGTAACATTAATGTCAAGATATAACATTGCCATAATTTTAAAAAATTATTGTTAGTTGACAATATTACAATAGTTTAACAATTTTGGTTTCACTTAGAAACATGTCATTTAACACCATCGCCTGACACTTCCTTCATCCCTTTCATGCTACTAAAATTTGCCTTTATGAGTATATACATAGATGTTTTTTTTAATACAATGGTGAATTAGATCATATTGACTTAAGATGGAATGTTAAAATATATTTATATGTATTAAATTTATTTGAAATAGTAGGTGAGATGAATTAGAAAACTAAATTATACCTAGATAATTTAAGCAAATCCACACCATTCACCACCCCCTAAAAATAGATAAATGACAATGTCTAAAATTTAAATATTCATGAAATATCAAAGAATATCCACTAAAATTTTACTTACCTTCTCATATACTTGTACTTACTTTCATAATGTTTTGGTGGAGTGGTGGACTTGTAAGGGAGAAGAGATTTTATACAATTTGGGAGGCTTGTTTCTCATTCCATAATATGATGATTGATCTACATTGTAACATCCTTATACAAGTGAATAGTCCCTTTGTTATACCTATTTGAATATTGGGAATTACCTCATCTAATTATCAGTATTTATACAACTCAACCTCATAGTAAATGTGGGATAATTAAGGCTATTTCTTATGTAGCTTCCTATAGGCTAGGAGTAAGCATATTAGATTCTACTTAGTAAATTAAGTTGAAGGGGTAGAGGTCATGACATTTTTTTTTTCTTAGGGTAAATCCAAACCCCATTTCCTCTTTTTTTTTAATTAGTCAGTGAGATCAACAAATAAGATCAATCCATAGTTGTTGATATGATCTTGTTAAAACACATACTTCACTTGGTTTGGCTTGGTTGAATATTATTTGCATAGATAGTTGTTGTGAACGTAAATTAAAATTCACTTATAAGTCTAAGTGTGTAACATTTTTTTTTTCAATTCCCTATTTTATATATATTTTTACACCTAAATCCATGTAACTGACTATTTTAAATTTTCTTCAGTTATTTTTCATGAGCTAACCTCCCTAATTAATATCAATTAGATGTTATTTGATACATGACAGATACCTTTTCCAACTATGTTATTTTATAGATGCCTTGTTAGATAGTTGATTTGACTCAACATCCTTTCATATATCTATATATTATTAAGTTCTTTGTCATTAAAAATCTTGAATGACCTTGTCTATCCTTTGTCATTACCTATCTTGTTAACACCTACTTCCAAGACTTAATTAATGACCACAATGTAGTTATTAATGGTTGTCCTTCCTTCAAACTATCTTTTTGAATTAATTATAGTCTATGATGTTCACTCTTAGAGATATATTATGATGTGTTACAATCTAATTATTTCATTGTATAAACACTATAATCCTTTAAAAAATAACATTAAACAAACCCCCTAATCTATATGTTGCTACTTGGCACACTTTTTATTTAGCATCAATAATGGTAAAGACTAGTGATGATAATGCTAAAGCTTATAACCATTAACATGTCCTAGTAATATGGTTCCCTACATAGATTTTCAAAAAATCATACCTTATTTTGAGACTTGTTGAATAATGTAGGGTCCATGTCATCTAATGTGCACTTTCCTGAGAATGCCTTAAACCTATTACCATATATAGTATTGTTTCTTCTAGATAAAATTGATTAGATTGTAATTTATTATCATGCCATACCTTTTGAATTAAGTTATGTATTTATTTTGTGTATTTTTACCTTTTTTGACTTTCATCCATTATAAACAAGTGCATTAGTCTTTGCCTTAGGGAGTATTGGTTACATAACCTCATGAAATTGTAATGTGTATACCCATAACAATGTACTCCATAGGCATTATTGCTTGAAGACCATAGAAAAGATGAAATGGAGTGAAACATATGGCACACTCGTAATTTATTATGAATTCCCAAACAATCAGAGGAATGTGATCCACCCAATCATACCTTTACACATAAAATATTTTAATTAAAATATATTTTGTCTGATATTTCAACACATCCTTTTTATTTAGGGTTATAGGACTTGATCTTGTGGTGTGAGATCATAAAATTTTTAGTGAGAATCTTGATATTTTTTTGAGTAAATGAGTTCCTATGTCACTAACTACATTTTTGGGCATCCAAATCATGTAATAATGTTTTCATATAATAATTGGGCTATGTCCTTTACACTATAACATAGGGTTGTAACATCTTTCACAAATGGTTGTAAGTAATCAATCACAATAATAATGTACCACACATTAATTTATTTGATTCAGTGAGTTTTATTTCTAAACAAATAATTCCACATTGTTAAAATGTTTGTTCTATAAGCATTTTGACTAAAGACATCTCATCACATTGATTCATCTTTCTTATTAACTGACACACATTGTAAGGTTTAGCTACACTGTGCACATCTTCAAAAAAAATTTACCACCAAAGACCAACATTTAGGATTTTTCATGTAGTGGATTCACCTAAAAAGTGAGCCCCTACAATCCTTTATGTGCTTATTGAATAAGTTGTGGTCATTCATAATCCAATACTAATTTACATAGCACATCATATTTTTCAATCTTATACATAGTTACATTGATGAGACTATTGGGATAGCTTGGGTGACCATTTATTTTTTATCCCATTTCGTAATATGGGTATGGAAATTTTCTTTATATAAGAATTTTACAATTTCTCCATATTATTTGGAATTTTAGTATTCTAGAGAAAGTACATATTTGGAGACTCATACTCTATTTATTATGGTTCATCACCATTTTATAGCATGATCAAATGATCTTTTATAACATTTTATCAACTTGTATTTACATTAATTAAAAACTCAAACTCTTGAAAAACATAAGTCACCTAGAGATCCATCGTCAGAACATTTGTTTGTTAATCGGGTATCTCAATGCCTTATGGCCCCTAAAAATATCAAATGGTGTGGCCAATAGATATTTTAAAAATTTTAAAAATAAAATATCTAAGGCCTCTCATTTTTTAATTTTATAGTTCTTCAATATTGATGATATATATTTGTTGGAAAAATGTATGGGGTGATCCAACCCACCATCCCCCAGTTGTGCTAAGACATCCTTATTAAAGTACCAAAAGCATCCACATGTATGTGGAATGGATTCTTCTGATCAATAAAAACTAAAATAGGTGTGGTAACTAGCCTTTTTTGAGATATATAAATTCCTATTGACATTATAAGGTCCAGTCAGACTTTGTATCTATATGCATTAGTTTTTCCATTGGTACAGATATGGTTGTGTATCCTTTGTTAAATTTTATATAGTATCTAGTATGACCTATAAAGGTAAACACTTATATATAATTTATCAGGGGTGGCATAACCAATATTAAATCAATATTAAATTGATCAACCAAAATGCCATCACTACATACAACATGGCCTAGAAGAACACCAAAAGGTATAAAAATAAGCACTTCTTTAAAATTGGAGTAATGCATAAAGATCAACATCATTGTAGCATTAGTCATAGTTTCAATATTATTTAAACAATAAAAATATATCCCAATAATACAAGTATACTTATTGTAAATCATAAATGAAGTCTTTAAAGGCAATTACAACTACTCTAGAGAAAATTGTTGGTAAATATTTCAAATAAAAATGCAGTACTTTATATGTGAATGATCCTCACTCAGTTGCAAATGTTATTATAACTTGCTCTTATTATATGATTACAATATAATGGTACCTATTGAATCCATTTTTGAATTAGTACACTTCATTATGTGTGACTAAATCTAGGGATTCAACCATGAGTGGTAGTAGAAAAAGATCAATGGTGTTGAGTGTGTGGTAGTCTCCAAAAACCCCTATCTCCCTAAACTTATTTGGCTATATCAATATGGGACTCACCCAATCTACTTTTTAAACTAAATAAATGATATCATTTTCTTACATTTGATAAAATATAGCCATTACCTTTATCTTCATATAAGGGTTTAGCCTATATGGTGACTTTTTAATGGGTTGAGTGCATTATTTCAACTCTATGTGTATCTCTCCAAAAAATAGATTTACACCTTGTATTTATAGAATCTGGTGAATAAAATATATTTATAAACTCATAGAATTTGTAATGCCTTTGATATTTATTCCTTCCCCCAATAGTCTTCCATAGTCGTAAGCTTAGGAATCAACTATGTTCCAATGTTTTCTTAGATCATTTTTGGGGCTTATTGATACACTTTATTTGATGTATTTAGTAGAGTCTATCATATATCAAACTCCCCTTCCCATTTTTGAATGTTTATATTTTTTAGTATTTACTCTTCAATTTTATTGGTGCTTTGGGATAGTGTTGATACAACTACCCTTTCAAGTTCAAAGAAGCCTTCTAAATCTAGACCTCCAACACTATGGTTGGATTACATAAGCTTGGATTTTATTATATTACAAGGCTCAATAAGATATTATTCTTATTGACCAGCCTTATAATTTTGAATCAACATATTTAAATCATGAGTTGCTTCTTACTATGATGTTCACTTTGTTGTAGTTCCAAATCTATTGCTCACCCATGACATTCAAATATGTGAAACTTCTATAATGAGTTATGCACTAATGGGTTATAATCCTCAAACACAAAATTTGGTATGAAATCTTGTCATACTTGTGCTTAATTTTTAGTCTCTTTCCTATGCTCTTAATGTATGTACTAGGCCATTTTTAATGGTGTAGGTGTGTGGCTAAATTTTTTTACCCAATACCTTTGCTTCACTCCTTACATAGACCATATACCTACACATTGGAAAATTGTGCATCTCAAGACATTAAACTTCTTGAAATAATGTCCATCCTAATATAATAGTATGTGGTAACTTAAACTACATGATTGAAAACTCACATGCTTCCTCCTAATGTATCATCGGATCTCTTTACACTATCCACCAAGTCAAACTAATTCCTTTAAATACATAGATGAGTGCACTAACTCTTTGATAAACCTCTAACACATGATATTCTAACCTAGAAAATTAATGGGTTAAGTTAATTTATCTCAAAGTATGGACGTAACTGATGTTTAGCAGTCACCATGCATAAAGGTCATGTTTCATGATATCCCCTTGCCCATTTCAACATATGATTTTTTAATAACCACTTATGGAAGATGTTATTTCTCAAGGTAAAAAAAACATTTGGAGTAGGCTCTAAATCATCCATAATTTTTACATATGTATTATACATGAAATCCAATTGTGACTTAATAAGATATAACACTAAGGGAGATGCACAACCTAGAAGTTGAAACTATGGTGCTAGAAATTTTGTTATTATTGGATTATAAGTTGTCTACTCTTTTTTTAGTAACTGATCCATCTTTGGGTTTAAAAACTTATACTTGATAGTTCATTATCCATTCCTATATGTATCTACACCAAATTCAAATTAATTATTATCATCGTACGTATACAGTGACTCTAGTTCCTTTAGAATTATGTAAAGATTGTATTCCCTTTTATTCAAAGGGATGAAAATTATATTGTCTCCTTGATGAACCTCTAGTTGTTTATGCAGTGTGTGAATACACATGTGACCATTGTAAGACCATTCCATAATAATTAAGGTACAATAATGTGTTTCTACATTATTCATATCAATGACCTTAAAATAACCACCTAGACTTAGTTAGACCATTATAATATCCACATATTTTAGGTGACCAATTGGGTTTACCCACCTACAATCTATAAGGGTGATGGTGATAGGACTGTATCTTAGGTGTGGCCTATGAATGGCTTCCCATGTAAATATTTGGATCATATAATAAATACTCCCAAAATCTAATACTACATTATAATTTATTATAAACTAGAAGCATAATATTTATGTGGGAATCAACATCCCAAGGCTTATTTATTTTCACATACCAGAAAAACTTATCTATATCTTGTTGACCACACTATGCATATTATAATAGTATATGTAAGAGGTTTGTAATATTTTGTGATATATCCTCATTACATAGCATTCTAAATAAATTCAGCAAGTTTTTAAAATTAAAATCAACTCCTTGTTGATTCATTATGTGTTCTATATATTGTTTTTGTATCTCCTTCAAAATCATTCTATTGTTGTATATTTTTTATAACTTGTGTTATTTGATACATCAAAGTCTTTTCAATTATAGGATCAACATATTTACTAGGTCGAAAAATTTTAATTTCCTAATCTACTATCATATGTAAAGGTGAAAATCCTTATTTTGCATGTTTTTATATGATAAATACTTGGATGAAGGTATTTTCCATAGGTTTCATATGGATCAAGTTCACATTGAGCACTAAATTTTACTTGCTTTTCTTCCTTGAGTAACAACTTCTACTTATTTTAATTCAAATTTAAAGTGCACAGAATAGGTCTCTCTCTACACAATGGTTGGGAAATTATTAATGTAGTGATTATATTCTCTACACAAATATCATTGCATAGGTGGTCTTGTTTTACAATTTTCATTGTTACCTCATTGGTACCTTCTTTGGTATCTTCCCTTATAGTTTCTTTTGTATCCCCATCCTTAGTACAATTATCTAATGTATACTCCTTGCTGGTATTGATGTGCATCATATCCCTTGTATTTGTGTTTTTGTAAAACTATATCCCAATTAAATTTATGATGTTCCAAAATCTTATTATTCTTTTTAGATTGATACTAGTTTTGATGAGAAGATGGTGTCTAGCCAAATAGACATTGGGGTTAGTACTATGATGATGAAGGTATCTACTATGGATTACCTTGTGTCACACTTGTCATGTCCATGTTTGGGCTTGGTATACCCTACTTCAAATTTGGTAGGTGATACACAAGAACCTCAAAGACATTCCTCATTAAATATTATTTTAGATCTTATAGAGATCTTTTATTCCTCTCATAATGATTTGTAGATTTTCAAAATTTATAATACACACTCTAAAATTTCTTGATATATTATTATAAAAATATATCACTTTGAAGTAGCATGTCTAACTACTCTTTAAATTTTAACAAACATAATTTTGAGTTTAAGATGTTTATTCATATGGTGGCCTTGTCAACCACATTATATAAATGATAAGACAACTTAAGGATTATCATTCTCATGAATATCATCCATTCTTCTCATTAAATAATCTATTTATACTTCTAATTTAGAACCAACTAATGGAATGTTAACATAATCCTCAATTTGCTCCATTCCGAGAGCAACAGATCAAAAATCATTCTTAGTCAAGAATTGAGACTATATAACACAAATACAATTCTTAGTAGTATCCCTTTTACAAACTAATTAGTGTTATGCTTGTTTTTCATGATGAAATAAATCTTATACATGAAATTAAAAAAATTAATCATAATATCCTATCGGAGTTGTTGCTAGATTCTGGATAATACGAATGTAATGGAGATATGATCACATGAGATGAAGCAAGTGCACACCACATAGATGCTAAAGCAATTTGAAATTATACAAGAAGATAAATTACACAAGACAAAATAGGATAAAACCCAATATCTGATTAACATGAGATGACCAAAGTGAAGAATACATATAGGAGAGCACGCAAGTAACTCCTCCACAAAAGGTGGTCAAGGCACCCCAAGAATAGACTATAACTCCTCCATGAGAGGTGGTGACAAGGTGCTAAGAATAGAGAAGTAACTCCCATCAAGGGAGTTACTTATGACATTCTTATGACACCTATGACACATCTATGACACACATCTCCACATAAGCTAGCCTATCCCATGAATGTAGGAAAACACCATGTATGCACAAAAAATATAATTTCCCTAATTAAATAATAGGAAAAAATAAAAACCTACACTAATACCCCCCATAAGCACAACTTAGGTGGGCAGTGTGGAAATATAAAATGGGTCATGGCAACTAGGCCTGATGAGGTACCCATGTACAAATGCAATCTCCTATAAGATAGAAAAAAGGAGAAAACCCATAGGAAAAAACTCCCCCACAAAAGAGATACATAAAAGAAAGAAAGAGGCTAGCGGGTCACCTGAAGATGAGGCTACTACAGATGTGGACCATAGCCCAAGAAGAGCTCGTAGATGAATGAACTTGCTCTCAGTGAAAGGTTTGGTGAAGATGTCTACAACCTGCTCTGAAGACTAGAAAATTATCAAGTCAATGACTTGACTATGAATAAGCTCCCAAATGAAATGCATGTGAATCTCTATGTTCTTGGTCAGCTGGTGCTAAACTAGATTTCTACAAATCTGAATGGTACTCTGGTTGTCATAATAAATGATGGTGGGTTGCTTGATAAGAATGCCAAACTTAGTAAGTATCCTCTGAATCCAAATAGCCTCAGTAGCTACATTAATAGCTCCCCTATACTCTACCTCTGTGAATGATATAGCAATATCATTCTACTTCTTGCTAGACCAATTGATAGGACCAGAACCTAGAAAGAAACTGTAATTAGAAGTGGACTTGTGAGTCTGTGAATCACCAGCCCAGTCTGAATCTGTATATCTAACCAAATCAACCTCTATGCCAAATCTGTAATGAATCTCATATGTATGTGAACCCTGTATGTAATGCAAGATCCTATTAGTTGCTTTCCAATGCATCTCATAAGGTTCCTGCATAAGTTTGGAGACAAGTCCCACTGTATATGATATGTCAGGATTGGTGTGAGTCAAGTAGATGAGACTACTAACAAATTGTCGATAACGAGTGGCATCAACCAATGCTGAAGAACATTCAGCCTCAAGCCTGACTCCTGATAGAAAGGGAGTCGGAGATGGCTTGCAATCAGCCATGTGATACTGAGCCAATAATTCAAGAGCATACATAGGCTATGCAAGAGAAATCCCTGAATCTGACTATGAGATTTTGATGCCAAGGAAGTAGTGCCACAAACCCAAGTATATCATGTCAAATCTATCTTGGAAAGATGCCTTCACCGTTTCAATAGTCGATGAAGAAATCTCGGTGATCAAAATGTCATCAACATATAGAACCAAAATTAGGAGCAAATCATCCTGCCACAAGAAGTAGAGATTAGGGTCAAAATGGCACCTACTGAAACCTGTTGTGAGAAGGAAGGAATCCATCTTGGCATACCAAGCCCGAGGGGACTGTTTGAGGCCATAGATAGATTTCCTTAGTCTGCATACTAAGGAAGAATCGTGATGGTTGCTCCATGTAGATCTCCTCCTCTAGGTCTCTATGAAGAAAAGCACTCTTCACATCCATCTGGTGCACATCCCAACCATGTGCTATGGCAATAGCCAAGGTGAGTCAGATATAATTCATCTTTGAAATGGGTGTAAAGGTCTCTAAGTACTCAATTTCTGCCACTTGTGAGAAACCATTGGTTCCAATCGCGCCTTGTACTTATCAACTGTCCCATCTGCTGTAAACTTGGTTTGATATATCTACCTACATCAAACCATCTTTCTTCCCTTAGGAAGTGAATTCAAATCCCAAGTGTGATTTTTTATCATGGAATAATATTATTCCTCCATAGCATTATCCCACTCAAGTACCCATGATGCCTCTCAAAAAGTCTGTGGATATAAAACTGAAGCAAAGAAGGCATGTGGATCTCTCTAAAAACCCCCCTAGTATGTTTTTCATCTGCAGGATCTCCTGCCCAAGTGCCAGCACTCTCAAGTGTCTGTCTGGCCCAAAGTGGCCCAAAAGTGGGAGATTTAGGTGCTAACTCCTCATCCTTTTACTGACAGAGGTGGATGCCTTTGCATCACTGTCTTCACTGTCTGAACTTGAAGAAGAAGAAGATGTCTCTAGCTCAAGAACCAGCTATGGTTGATCTAAATTTGATGAGGAACCATCATGAAGAAGTAGATCCATCGAGGGAGAAGAAGTGTCAAGTGTTGAGTCTCTAAGACTCTCCTAAAAATGGACACTTCTCTCGATGAATAAATCATGAGTGACTAGATCTAGAAGGTGATACCCCTTAATAGCATATGGATATCCTACTAAGATGCAAGGCTTGGACTGACATTCCATAGCTTTGCTTTTCTTCTTTAGAATGTAGGCCATTCTTGGAGATCTAAAAACCCTAAGGTGCTCAACATCAAGTTTCCTTTTATGCCAAGCTTCAAAGGGTGTATCCCTTTTATAACATTGCGAGGAACCTTGTTTTGAATGTAGCAAGCACAATTGATGGCTTCGGCCTAGTACTATGGTGCTAAGGATTTGGAGTGAATCGTATTGATACCCATCTCTTTGAAGAACCTATTATTACATTCTACAACCCCATTCTGTGAAGGACTATAAGTGACTGTGTGCTATAAATCAATCCCCTCTGTGGTGTGAAACTGCTCAAACTTGATGCTGACATACTCCCCTCCATTATCAGTTTAAATAACCTTGATGGATTTCTCACTCTATTTCTCAATAAGAGCCTTGAACTCTAGAAAATTTTCAAACACTTTAGACTTTTGTTTGAGAAAATATATCCAAGTGTACCTAGAGAAATCATCAATGAAAGTGAGGATGTACTTGGCCCTTATGAAAGATGGTTTGGGAAACGGTCCTGATACATCACTGTGGACTAACTCCAAAGGTTGTGAAGCCCTCCAAGCTTTGCCTTTGTCAAGTTTTGCTTTGAGACGCTTCCCAAGGGAGCACCCCTCACAAAGTCCTTTTGAGAACTGGACACGAGGCAAGCCAATGACCATGTCATGTTTGCAAAGTTACTCAAGGTAGCGGTATTTAAGGTGGCCAACTTGTTCATGCCACAATTTGATAACTTCATCTGAATGAGTCAGCAATGCTATTGGAGAAGAATCTGGTGAAAAATGTCAGAAGGTGTATAACCTTTCTTGGTGATCTACCCTACCCACTGCCACTATAGTATCACTATGCAAGTCCCTGATAGCCATTGAATCTGGTGAAAACTCAACTCTCATGCCCCGACCAATGTGAGTGATTTGGTACACTAATAGGAGATTGGTTGAAAGAGAAGGAACACTTAGAAAATTATTGAATGTTCCTCCTTCCATTTCAACTAACCCTCTCCTTGCAACAGAAATTGATGTGTCATCACCCAAACTAATTGAAGTCATGCTACAAGGCTCTACAGATGAAAACTCAACTAGTAAAGATCACATGTGGTGAGAAGCACCCAAATCAATGGCCCATGATGTTGTAGAAGTTGTAGTAGCTATAAGGATCTTTCCCTATTCTTTCTCCTTACCCTTGCCTTTTTCCTTGTTAGAATCTTGGGTAGATGAATTCTACTTGATGGACTCAGGAACACCTATGTTGTGCTTCTCTAGAAGATGAGTTAGGTGATCTATTTGTTCCTTCATGTATTTGTGTTCATCATGCCCTATCTTTTTACAATAGGAACACTTAACCTTCTCCTTCTTAGGTTTAGCATTAGAGGAGGAAGACACAATGTTGTTGTTGGTAGGATTGTTGTTTTCTTTCTTCTTCTCATGTTCCTTGTTCTTTTTCTTCTTCTCCTTTGTTGAAGTCTTATCCTTACCATTTCCATCTATAAAATCTTGGGGTTGAGTAGACTTCATTGTACCCATTTGAATTAGCTGATCTTACTTCCTAGTGAAGTTGGCAATGAATGAATCCAAAGAAGGCATTTTCCATGTAGTGTCAAAGGCACTTTTTGTGGAATGGAAAGTGGAGAAAAAGACTGAATAGCTTGGACCTAACTTTGTGAGAATCGAAAGGATGAGTTGATCATCTTTCTTCTCTATCCAACATTCTTTCAATTGCAATCTAAGGGCCTTAAACTTAGTGAAGAAGTCCTGTAGGGTGTCAAAGTTGCTAGGACTTAGACTTATGAGTTCGTTTTTGAACTCATGACCTCTCATCTCGTCAAGCTTCCTAAATAAGTGTTCTAAGGTGTCCCATATGTCTTTGGGAGTCTTAGTGGTTTATAAATGGAAGAAAAGTTCCAGATATAAGGATAATCTCAGTAATCTGTAGGCTTCATCACTATAGTTGTACCACTTGACCTTTTTAGTATCAGTGTTGGGTTTTACTTCAGTACCCATGGTGATCCAATACAACCCTTTGCTTCTAAGAATGATTGACATTTTAACATTTCATTCATGATAGTTGAAGGGTTTTAGGGATTTAAGTTGAAAATAATCCATATTAAGCTGAATTAAGGTGAAGTTGTATTGATTGCAAGTTGTGAATTTATGTAGAAAGGAGAATGAAAGCAAAGATTGTAAGTGCTGAAAAGAAATCACAGCCCCCCCCAAAATGTTGAGCCCCCCCCAAAATATGAAAGTGCACACTCAAAAGATGTCGAGATTATCTGAGAATGCATCTTAGATCAATTAGTGCAAGACTTTAAGCAAACATGACATTGAACTTAGTTGAAAATGCGTCTCGAGAGACCCAAATTTTAGGCACTTTGTAAACTAGTACATTTTTAAGAAATAACAAGCCTATGCTGTGGATAATTGAAATACAAACACTTTTACAAAAATTGGCACCCGAATCCAAGCTATTGTTTTCAAGATATCAAAGATTTGATTTCCCATAAACTAATGTTTTTGCAAAAAATAGCACTAAAACATTAAAAAAAATGCTTGTTTTAAGAGAGAAAGTGGCCTTCCAACCACTCATTGGATTTAGCATAGAGTGAGCAATCCAAAGGAGGTATTTTTGAGGGGGAATTAGCCTCCTACCAACTTGGGCCTCACCCTTTGTCTTCGACAGGTGAAGATACAAGTTTAAATTTAAACCCCCAAAATTTCAAATTGTCTAAAATACGTAATATTCAATCAAATTGATTGATTTTTTTTGACAAGTCAATTTTAACTAAAAAGTTAAAGTATAAGATAGAATGAAGTGGATGGAAAAGTATATAAGGGTCCACATTGGACACCAAACAAGGAGAGGGTGCCATTTTCAAGAAAAACAATAGGTGTGGCAGAATATTCTTACAAAAAAAGGCGTGCACTTCTAAATGTTTGCAGTCACCATTTGAAGGAGAGATGGCATACACACAACAAATAGTGAGGAAATCAATCAGGAGGGAAGGCCCCTCGCAAGTAGATTACAATAAAGGCGGCCCCTGTAGCCAGTGGTGAGAAGAAGCTCGCAGCAAAGGTGGCCCCTGTAGCTCACAACAAAGTTAGCCCCTACAGCTAGTACTTTACATGAGATCTAAAAGCTGCCCTTCCACCATCTAAGAAATAGAACTAGATTTACAGAGATTTTCTTTTCGAGGTGGCTCTAATACCATATCGGAGTTGTTTCTAGAATCTAGATAATGCGAATGCAATGGAGACTTGATCACACGAGATGAAGCAAGTGCACACCACATAGATGCTAAAGCAATTTGAAATTATACAAGAAGATAAATTACAAAAGGCAAAATAGGAGAAAACCCAATATCTGATTAACATGAGATGACCAAAGTGAAGAATACATATAGGAGAGAACGTAAGTAACTCCTCCACAAAAGGTGGTGACAAGGTGCTAAGAATAGATAAGTAACTCCCATCAAGGGAGTTACTTATGACATTCTTATGACACCTATGACACAACTATGACACACATCTCCACATAAGCTAACCTATCCCACGAATGTACGAGAACTCCATGTATGCACAAAAAATATAATTTCCCTAATTAAATAATAAGGAAAAATAAAAACCTACACTAATATATCCAACCAATTATCTAGGCTTTTATTGAATATCCTTTAGTTCTTGAATAGTCTATCTTGTTCATTTTTTCACCTCAAACTCTAAAACTAATATATCTTTAACTTTTGAAATATCAAGAGTATTAATATTCCTTTAAAAAAAAACTTTGAGGTTCATCCCGACAAATCTATATTAGTTTATATTTCTTTACATCATTAGATGTTACCCCCTTAACATGACATTTCATGTCATAAGTTAACAAGTATTTCTCAAGATCTATAGACCCATAATAATGCATTAAATAAATAAACATTTTTACATTTAGAGATATATATACCACACTTGAAGTTTATAATTTTTGTTTTTACATGCTGGTAACTATGACAATAGGTTACTGAGATTATGTGTGTCTTTGCATTAGTGATTGCAACTATAGACTTCTATGCACTAGTATTTTTAGGTGTTCTTAAAAGGATTTTTCACTCTTCTATCCTCTTTTTGTATATTTACTACTTTGTATTCAAACATAGCTTGCCAAAATTATATATAAATGAATAAGAAAAACATGTATCCACCTCTTCTCTTGTATTTATTCACTTAAATGATAAATTGGGATGGGGTGATGCATACTCCTGAAGTGAATTATCTCTATTTTAAACTTATCATAACATTGAATTTGAACTTATGATATTTATACATTCTAACCTAACCTATTCGAAGAGATATTTCTTCTTAGGTCCATATAATATCCCTTTCATTAATTATGATCTATTTCTATATTTTACCTATTTTGATGTTAACCTATTTTCTTCTTCCTTTTCCATGAGATCTATATCTATATAATTTATATTTATTTCTTCCACTTCGTAGAGCCCTTATGTATACCTTCCATACTCTTTGCTTCCAACTTATTTCATATCCTCTTTTCAAGCTCTTCCATTTCAAGTCTCCTCTACTCTACTCCTACTCATATTCACAATTAAATCTATTACTCTCTTTATTCCATCTTTTATGTTATCATAGTTCGCTTTCTAATCCCAAAATTTTCTTCTTGCTCTAGCTCTTTTATTCCAACATATTTTGGGTTTAAGTTTAATTTTCTCTTGTCATCTCTGTATCATTCACTTATATCTCTCACACACCCACATGATGTCTAAAGTGACTACTCCATATTGACAAGAGTAGGCACCTTTGTCTTTTCCAAAACATTTATTTTGATCAACATAGGTAGTCAATGAAGAAACATACAATATATTCCTCTGACAAAGATATCTTGTGGAGCTTCAAAGGCCAAATAACCTTTTAGAACAAATTGCATGATATAGCCATCAATTTTAGTTTGGGTCTAGTAGTCCATGGAATTTGTCCAATCAGTATATAGACTTTATAGTCTATCTAAATTTTCTTCCATCTAGACTATACACTTTGACCTTTGTATTTATAAATATTAATAATCTAATATTGACAACCATTTAGATGAAAATATATCTAATTTACACCAGAAGATTTTGTAAATCTCTTCCTATATATGTTCTTGAATTATCTCTTTCATAATCACTTCAAATATTCTCACTTATTCCTCTTTTAGTTTTTGAATTATCTCATCTAACCATCTTTTTAAATCTCTCTTTCTTGGAAACCATCTCAACATATTTCAAAAAGTTCATGCTCATAGTACCATTATTAGTAGAGTTTCCAAAAAATTCTAAAACATGATAGTTACAAATATGGATTACTTATTTAATAAAAAAAGATAATTAATAGTAAGTCAAATTAAATTTATTCCATTAGTAGACTATGTTTAGCTCATTATGTGAAGACATGCAAAATTAATCTATACAGAATAATTGACATAGACTATATGAATGATAGAGTAAAACATCCATAGGACTCATGATGCACAGATCATAAGTAAAATATACATAGGTAAACCATTCACAAAATTTTATTAATATCTATCACATGTAGAACCATTATTAATTACAACTAGGAACTACTTAAAATGCTTTTAAAAAGTGTTGTCTATTTATTTTTCAACATTTTACTATGCCAAAAATAAATGACTCCTCATAGTCTGAGATCAAATACTATTATATCAAAGTTTTAATGCATATAGTGAATTATATAAAATATAAAATAGTGTGATATGCATATGTGGATATCAAATATACATTTCAATTTTATCATGCATTGTTCCATGCTCAACGTATTACATTGAATAAATAAACATGATTTTCTTTAAATGTTATTAATATTAGATTCCATGAATTTTTAACACTTGATTATCATGAATGTATTTGAGACATTTGTGGATTATTGAAGGTGTTTCTCTAACATTTTGTGTCCAAGATGTCCTCATATAATATCAAATACCACTATGTTTGGTATAACTATAAAATGAGAAGAAACTACGCGACAGAGTACTTGTAATATAAGCACTATATGACCCAAAGTATATTTGGTATGTCCACCAAATGATTTTACAGATTGATAAGTATCATTTAGATCTTTTTTTTAAATAACCAAGATAATGAAGGAGTATTATGGTGTACACATTTTCACTTTATCCATTATCTACCATAATACTATGGATACATTATTTGGTAATGTAAGCTCTAATAAAAAGTGTATCTATATTTGAATCATCATAAAAAAACATCAATTTCATGAAATTTGATCATAAGATGTGATGATTATTTACTATTAGGTATATCAATAATGCTATCAAATGGATGTCCATATCTAGAAGGAGGTGAATGAGCATTGTGTACATAATCAATTTTATAATTATCATTGTTATTTTATTCATGATTATGAAAATGATATTTTTACTATTTTCAATATACATTATCAATTAATTTCAGATTAGCCTCTTCAATAGGTTCATAAATATATATGATATTCTAATCAATGAGATATTGAATCTTGTGCTTAAGATTGAAACACATAGTTGTAGAATGCCCTACACATCTATGATATTCAAAATATGCATTTCTATATAAAAATATCTATATTTGGGTCTACACACACACATTTCCATGCATGCAAGGAGAGTAATTTCATTAAATTTTATAATATTTTCCATTAAAACATGAGGAGTTAATGGCAAACCTGATAGTTTCCTCCTTGGTAGAGCTTATAGTTGAATCTTTTGAGTTGGTTGTGATATACAATTAACTCTAAATTTTGTTTTATTGTCACTTTCATTTTAGTTACTATTATTATTTGTATTGATTTTAAATTTAAATAGAATGAAAATTTGAGACATACTTTATATTTTTCAAAGTAACCAACTTAACTACACACTTTTTGACTATATCTCATAGTTCATCATAGGATTTAAACTTGTCAAATATAATTGACTCTTGAGAAGGAGAAAACAAGGTTTATGTATAATTATCTTGAATCTCATTATCAAGAATTTGATTTTTTATTTTGGTGAGCAAGTTCATGTACCTTAATACATATTCACTAATTATCTCATTAGACCATTTTTTCATCTTTTCAATTTGAGCAAATGATAAATTCTCCCCAATTTTGATAGAAAATTTTTAAAAATATGTTTTTATAAAGAATTAAGAGATTTTAAAAATTAAATTGGAACATCAAAGAACCATATTAAACAATATTATATTAGATTTTTTTGAAAAATAAATGCAATGTTTTACTATTGTCTACATAATCTAGATAAGTTTCATGAAAGGAAAATGAAATCTATTTAGAATCACCTTTTCCTTCATAGAGTGTATGTTTGGGAGCCACAAATATAATTATTAATGTGTAATATTAAATTTGAGGTGATAAAGGGTTATATAATAATTAAAACTAGTCCATATAGGGGCTATAATGAGAAGTAAATTACTAATTATGAGCCAACATAGTTAGTAATGTAAGAATGATATGCTCTAAACTAGTATTGGAAGATGTAATAGGATGAGTGTAAGTATTATGGGTAGTCATAGGAATGGATAACTATTGGATGATAAGTGTTTTTACTATACTAATAGATGGTTCTAAATAAATATAAATTTAAGTAGAATTAATGATATAAGTATCAAAAACTGATGATCCATCTTTAGTGCCTTTGTTTTTTTCATATATAACCACATAGAAAAATGAATCAACATTTTGAGAATGCTCATGAACATATTTTAATAATTTTTATTCATCATTTTGATCATTAGTTTCTTCTTGACTGTTGTATTTTGAAATAAAAACCATGAGATGATCCTCAATAGGGTGTGAAGTAAACAAGTAAAGATCCTTGCAAGTTTCACTTGTTATGCCATTTGAAATATATGATTTTTATTATTCCCATGTCTTGTTAAATTGGATATTAT
>JARHVA010000895.1:1805000-1885000 GCA_037957365.1 Torreya grandis
TTCCATGGGTTGTTATAAGATTCCATAGGTTATTATAAAGAGTGCATCAATTTTCAATCACAACACCCTACACTCTCATATCATTTATTTCTTGATATAACACATCTTCCTGATTTAAGATATATGGAATTAATTATAGGAAGATCATCATGAATCACTAAGATCCATCAGACACATCTAGGTATCTCTAAAACCCAAATAGAAATAACACTAGTTGGTGATTGACTTAATAATTAGTGCTACTCTTCAAATAGATAACTCCATCCAATACTTCTCAAGCATGTTTGTTAATCACCTACTACATCAAGGTATAATCCTTATTTTAGGAAGGTGTAATTCTTACTCGAAGAAGCTAATAATTGATGTTGAAGGAAGAAAAATTTATATAAACATGGCCAATAATAATACAACATGACCAATATGTTGTATTTATCACTCTCACTCATGATTTAAATCAATAAAGTATCCTTCAATACATCATACATGAATACACAAAAGGTTACAAAAAATTATCCAAGCGCCAATAGAAGCAAACATTAAAATTATTGGTAAAAAATGTGTAAGAGGAAATTATGTCATCTTTTTATATAATAATGAAGTTTTCATTAAAATGTTTATAGCTATGTAATCATGATTATTCAAGATATTATTCTAGTGCTTTAGGTTCATGTCATGTCAAAATACATCTTTTCTAGGAAATGATGTCAAGTAAAACATTAATATTGTAAATCCAACCCTTTTAATCAAAAAATTTCACCTCACATAATTAAACATGCATATTATATCACTATAAATTGAATGACATGGACATTCAAGTGAGTTCTATAAAAAAATATATGATTAAAATAAATGATACAGGCACATGGAATGCCCCATATGGAAAATAAAGGAAATAAAGTACATAAATTATGGGGGATTGATTACTGACAATACATGGGGAATACAAGTATGAAAATTATGTAAGTATAAGTATAAAAATATTTCATAGTCAATCACACATAAATAACATTTTAAATCCTATTTTCTATTGTACTAGCTAGAAACCACTTCAATAACATGGAATCAAATTAAGAACAATGTGAGAGGAGATGTGCTTAGAATAGAACCAACAATAATCACACCATTAATAATTAGGCGTGATCTTACAATAATATTTATAGATGTAAGTAGGTTATATTACTTATATAAACTAATAGTTATGGTTATCAAAATTTATAGGAATTTGTAGCAACCTTTTATGGATGATGTAGCTACTAACAGAGTAATATTAGTTGAATTAATTTAATATATTATGGAGGACATAACCAATTTATTATGCACATTGGATATATGGAAAATGAATTTGACTAATAATATGATAAGAAACATTTTTTTTTTATGAAACTTGAGCAATTACAAGCCTCCAACTAGATCAAAGTTCACTCTTCATTATCTCTACAATGGTAATAATTTTTTAGTTATCTTATCAATTATTTAACATGTGAAGGGAGGAATTCCATACTATATGAAGTTAATTTAAAGATTCACAATAATATAAGGTAAATAATAAGGATGAATGTGCCAAAAATTTTATTGAACATGTTGAGGAGGGTGAATAAATAATATCATGAAGGAATGAGAGAAGAATTGTCACATCATTATTTAATTTAGTGGATAGTATAAAACTATCTAAGAAAAAAAGACTAACCTAGCCTCAAATGATTTTCTGGTATTATAATAAATACTAGATGAAGAAGGAACTTTTATCAAGATATAATTTCATAAAATTTATTAAGATTATCATAATATAATTTTTTTCTTAATAAGGAAGAGACTAAGTTGGATAACTATAACTGATCAACCTCTTAAATTTTTTTCACCATTCCTAATCAGAGAGGAAGAAAAAAAATTTATGAAAGGGATGAAGATAAGAGATGGAAAATGTTAGACAACAATTTTGGGGTTTAAGGCAAAAAATATTCGGTTCATCAAAACCATTTGATTTAAAAATAATATGATCCCATCAACATAGGTTTTAGTTTCTTGAGAACAGGTAACAACTTTAATTAATAAGTGCAATGATTCAATAAATTAACCATTGAATGATCTCACAGGACATATTTTATTGATTCCATTTTTCCAAGCCTAAGTAAATAAAGTTGTCCTTTGTAATCATCTCTATATAATATTATTAAATGAATATGATATTCATATATTTGGTGTTTTGTGTTTAATACTATTATTTTATGAATAATTATGCATCATAGACTTAATCAACTATTTTTGTTTACTAATAGTTGGGTGCATATAAATTATAGTGATAATATATGAATTAGTAGAAACCAATAACTAAGTAATTTAAATTGGGTGTGATAACCCATAATAATTGATCATCCAACTTTTAGAAACTATGTAGCCAACTAGTAGTAACTAAAAAGACATCCATGTTAACTACAATTCTATTTTATTACACCTATTGATATGTAATAATGAGGAAAAAAGGAGGATGGATGTTAGATTCTAAGAAATGTGGATAAATTTCCAAATATGCCTTAATACTCTTTTCTATATAGATTGTGCTTCCCAACCATTTCAACCATGCAATAAACTATTTTATTCTTTGTTGTAACTAGTTGTTAACTATATACATTTCATTTGGAATTAAAATATTTATTTTATATTTTCTCTTAAATGAAAGATGTAAATAATAATTATATTGTAGCTAAACAATAACAATTAATAACCTACCTCCTTTATTAAAAATAATATATTAAGGTATATAAGGTAATAATAAATTATCAAAGAGGAGTGAATAGAAGATAGAGAAACAAAATCTTAAGATTTTTTTAATATTTTTTTATATAAATATTTACATTGATACAATTTCACTTATCCAATGACCATTGATTATAATTAAGGTATTTGTACTCAAGTTAATGATTGGAACTCAAGTATGATTAAGGAGTGCCCACTCATAAGTATATATGCGAAGATCTTGATCCTTTAATTATTTATTATTTATGTCATGTGATCTTATAGTTTCAATTCTATTTGTGTGTTTCCAACATTCATAGCTTAATTTAGTAACAACATTTTTTTTGTGAGAATTATTAATTACATATCACAAAGCTTCCAAAACCATAAATTGATAAATCATTTCCTTTTATATATTCACTTATCGCAAGTGTTATTCATGTATTATAATTTATATTCATGGAATTTAAGCTATGCAATTATGTTTCCTTATACAAAATCTATAACTTATCAGTGTATGGAATAACTAGTGTTACACATACGATGCTTAAATATTTCCAAAGACATGCCATGGTTTGGCAATTAGTGAAAGTAGAAAGATTGATAAACCAATTGGTTTCCTTGTCCCATAATTTATCAATAAGGTATTATGAAACCATTGGTCAATCATGTGATGTTTAATTCCTCTAATCAAAGTGTATAAATTATTTTTATGGGTAAGAAATGTTTTCATGTAAATTAAGAATGCATTTCTACTTTATTTATATATGAAGTATGTGTTATATTTTAGGATAAAAAAATAGTGTAGTTAACCAATTCTTGAGTTGAAACAATGTGTATATATTCTTTTTGTTTTATTTAAATTAATTAAATTAAATAAATTAGTAATCTTTGTTCTGGGCAATTGAATGTGTGTAATAAGGAAAGGCACCAAAAGTGTATTTTTCATTGGATAAACTATCATATTTAATTGAGATCCAACTAACATTTAGTTTCCTTCACTCCATTCATATCTTGAGGGAGACTATATTCAACATATTTTTGTTGATTGATTTCATGTTTCTGTATATGTATTATTCATAATAATTATTAAAATAAAGGATAATCACAACATAGGGTTGTAAATTTAATTAGGAGATGTCTAATGAAATTCTAATTCATATTTAGTGCATATAGTCTGGAATATATGTTTTTACTCCACCATGCTTAATTGTGTCCTTTGATGGTATACTAGATGCATGGCACTTCTAGTGCATACTTGGGGAAAATGGCATATCTTGATTCTATTGATCACTACTCACCCATGTTTATTTATGAAAATAGTATTATGATTTTTAAAAATCATTTTTTAAGTCTCCAAAATCTAGATCAACCATATAATTTTTAATATCATATATATATATATATATATATATATATATATATATATATATATATATATATATATATATTACTTTGAAATGTAGAATTATGCCACCTACTTCATGACTATGAGTGCACCTAATGTTTAGCTAATGTATATTATCATAAAAAAATTCATGGAATTTGTTTTATGTCAATTTGTATTAGAAATATAAATTTATCTACGTATATCTCATTTAATCCAAATCGTGAAATATCAGTGCATTAATAGTGTTGGAGTGGACCACAATTAATAATATATCTAGATAGGATTGAATGCATGAAACACAACCTATATGAGATTAGTGAAATCTGAAAAATAAATCACAATGGAAGAAGATGGTATTCACAAATAAAATTTGTATTAACATTCATTCATTCATTATCCAAAAAATACATATGAGGGTAAATTATATAGTGAAGAATTAGTTCACCTAAAAAGGTAATTAACATAATACACAATTATAAAATGACTTAAAGTACATTTATCCTAATGACCAATTATTAACCTAATAAAGATAATTAGACCATGTAGGTAAATCCACATAGTGTAAAAAATCTTACACTAACACTCCAATTTAAACATAGCTTAGGTGGCTAGAATAATTAGGTTCTAGCAAAAAGGCTTGATGAGGCACCCAAGTACATAGAGATGATCCCCTAGAGGAGGAATAAGTCATCGCTACTTGAACTAAGAGAAGAGCCTGTAAGATACTTATTCTCAGTGATGTGTTTGGTGATTATATCATCAATTTTTTCAACTATCTAGATGTATCAAAGATTAATGACCGGCTCATAGATGAGTTACAAAATGAAATGAATGTGGATTTTGATATATTTATTTTCTTTATGGAAGACCAGACTCCTAAAAATATAGATTATGCTTTGGTTGTTCTATAAGATAATTTTTGGTCATTGAAACTAGATGCCAAACTTAATGCTAATTCCTTGAATCTAAGTTACCTCAATGGTAGTATTAATATCTCTTATATATTATGCCTCAGTATAACATAAATTAATATCATCCTAATTCATTTTTTACCAACTAATAGGACTTGAATCAAGGGACAAACTATATCCTAAAGTAGAATTATGATTTTAAATATCATAAGCCTAATATGCAATTGTATAACTAATAAAATCAAAATCGATGCCTTCTCTATAAAAAACTCACAAAATATAAATTCCATGAATGTAATAGAGAATATACTTCGTTTATTTCTATTTTAAATCATGTGGTTATTCTATAAATATAGATACCATGCCCATTATATATGAAATATTAGGTCTAGTCTACATAAAGTACATGATATTGTTAATAAATTTTTTATAAAAGGTAGCATCAACCAAATGATACGGAGAATTAGCCTCAAGATTCATACCAAATAGAAAAGGATATACCTATATTAAATCAATCCAAGTTAATATCTATAAGTAAATCAATACAATACTTGGATTATACAATAGTAATCTTAGAGTTAGACTAAGAAATTTCAATCCCATGAAAGTAGTGTTACAATCCTTAATTAGTCATTGAGAACTTGTCATGAAAAGTAATATTTACTATTTTCATGATGGATGCATATATCCTTTTGATCAATAGGTCATCCACATAGATAACCATAATCAATAGTGAATCATCATGTTATAAAATGTAGACATTTAAATCAAAATGGCATCTAGTGAATCCAACTAAAAGAATAATGAAGTCCATCTTAGCATACCAAGCCTGAAGAGATTTTTTAATGCCATAGATAGATATTGGAAGTCCTAAAAGTGAGGAATATTCCATAAATACTTATGGTTTATTCATTTATATTTAATCTTTAAGGTCACCGTGAAAAAATGTAATCTTCACATCCATCTGATGAACATCCTAGTGTTGCACTAAGATAATGGTGAGAGTGAGTTATACTGTGATCATTGTATAAACTAGGGAGAGCACCTCATTATATTAAATGATAGGTACGTTATAAAAAACCTTTGATACCAAATGTATTTTGAACTTTTTTACAGACCCATCTACTAAATAAATAGTCATGTATCTCAACCTACATCAAACAAGTTTTCTTCACATAGGAAGAGGGACTAATTCCCAAGTGTTGTTCCTCAACAAAGAACCATATTTATTTTCCATAGTAGTATCCTAGTTAGGAGTGCCTAATGACTAAGAAAATTATTGTGGATTAGAATTAGATATAATGAAAGCATGTGGGGCATCTTGGAATTTTGAACATGTTTCCCTATTGTCTAAGGGTTCTCTAACCCATCGCTAAAAAATTAATGTTTATATATATATATATATATATATATATATATATATATATATATATATATATATATATATATATATATATATCATAACAAGTAAGTAATATTTATAAGTGTTACTGATAACATATTGATATTCTTCTAAATATGACTTACTTGTTATGATATATATATGTATGTATGTATGTATGTATGGATTTTTATGACTCTTATGTATGGTGAAATAATTAGATATACCTAGTAGATCATTACAATATGTCTAATATTTAAGTATTATCATAATCGGGTAAATTTGGTAAATTATATATAGAGTTACATTATATAATGTCTGCTTTCGTATAGTTTTATTTTTTTTAAAAGATATAATCGATTAGATTTATAAGTTTGAATCATTATATATATGTATACACCACGTAGATCGGTGATTATGTATAGAAGTAATATTACAGTAGAGATCATCCATGTATTTATAATTTCTAGATACATCTTAATGTGAAACAATAGTGTAGATAGTAGGTAATATATAAATCCTAGAAATTAAGTCACTATAATTATTCTATTCATAACTAATAAGATAGAAAATAACAAACTCAGGAGTGTGATGAATAGTTAATTGAGAGATTGATATACATATACATAGTAAGACACTATGTAGAGACTAGTGTTTGTAAACTTTTATTAATGTCACATTGTATAAAAATGGTTACATAGTGACTGCATTTGTTTACATAGTAATTCAAGTCAAGTTAAATAGCAGTGAGTCAAGTTTATAATTATGAGCTTATAAATGAAAGTAGGTGAATATATATTTACAAAAGCTCATACTGAACTCAATGGATTCATTTTGAGTGAATCATATGAATCAAAAATATTCATAATCATTTAGTTATGTGAATATTTATATGATATAAGTAATTATATATGAGTTAGAATTTACCTATATGGATCCAAAGTAGTTATATTGTTTATTTAGAATAAACCCCTAAAATTGAGTACTTATTTGCATTTATCATTATATAGAGGTGGTTATAAATACCAATATGTCTTAATTGAAGTATTGGTAGATATTCAAAAACTTACATATATGGGTGATTTCCTTAAATTAGATAAGCTATTACTTAATATAAATTTTGCATGGGAGTAATCAAAATAAATTATATCTGAGGAGTCAAGGATATATATTTAGTTATATTTAGTTAAGGTTAACACTAGTTAGAAATGAAAATTATATCAAATATCAAAAAGATAAGAACATCTAATTATGTAACTCATGATATATTACTATTATTTTGGTTATATTAACCATGGTATTATACATATAGTCATTATATAAACTGTAGAGTTTAAGTTATTACACATAACAGATGAAATATAGATGTAGAAATGTAAAAACACAATATAAACATTTTAAGGATACTATACACATGATAAACTGGTGTTTGGTTATATTGATAAGACTATGATATGATAAATTGATTATGGGAATTTCAATATTACAAAAATATCGATATGATTATTAATAGGGTGTCAATTTGCATATGTTGACCAAGTATTTGATTGAAAGCCATAAAATATCATTGCCATATTTAAACCATATTTATATAAAAATAAAACATTTTGTCTGAATATTTAGGATTATTAAAATAATATAATATATATGGGTGTATTGGGTTGTATGCCTTTATGTTTTATTGATAGATATAAAACAAGTGGCCATGGGACTTCGAGAATTGAGAAATTGTGTCAACATAATTATAGACTCATAACCAAGCATATAAATGTAAGGTAATGTTCGAAAAAAGGATAATATATTAATTTTGATTATTTAAAGATAATTATTTGCTAAACAACTTATGTTTTCATTGATTTAAACCTACTTTATTATGAATGGATGTGGAATTTAGTAGTTGTGATTAAGAACACTAGACTATGTTAATATGGGTTATCATAGGGTGTAATATATTTAGAAATTAATTATAGTAAATAGAAACTGAAGATAAATGTATATTTTAACCAAATGGTATAAAATGTAGTTATTATTTCTATTACATATGTGATAGATAATATTATGATATTCATTAATACGTGTGATCGAATAAATGTATGCTTCTAGAATATCCTATGCATAGCATGTTATATGATTTTTAGTAAGATGTAATTTATATGAATGTATTGGTTATACTATGTTAACAAAATCTCAATTTGTTGATACTAAGTGAGTAGTGAGATGGACTTCACAAGCTTACTAGCATCATAGCGACAGATGAAGGTAATCTAGTCAAGTGGTGTGTGTGAATTTGACTAAACCTTAGATCATTATTTATTATTAAAAACTCTAACCAAAGTAATGTTTAGTTAGACATTATCATTTCATGAGTATGATTTAAATGTTTGTGTGATGTCTTGAGTAGAACGAATTTGTATGACACACCATATGTTTAATTTTACAAATCATATAGCATATGGGTACCAACTTGTCTCTCTAGATTTATCCACCATCATTATCTACTCATATATGAACGGAGACACATTATCTGATGATATTTGTGCAAGGGATTGTTGGTCCATGATTGATGTGGAGAAGCACTTGAATGATGCTCTGCCTCACTAAAATATTAATACTTTTGAGACAACACTTGAGATTGCCACAGATACTAGAGTTTAGGAAACTATGCTCATGGGAGCCATGTTTCTTATATATGTACATTTAATTATATTTGATGGTGTAAGATATTGATTATGATATTTAATTATTAAATTCATAATTCCTACATCAATAGCTTTGACTTACTTAGGTGTGATAATAATTTTAGTGGTTAAGAGGGTGAGTTACACCTATAGTTCACATGGAGTTAAATTAAGTAACACTATAAGTTCTCTTATGAGTTCCACAGTGAGTTACACTCATTCCCATATAGAGTTATCCTATGAGTTAACTCCCCCAACTATTTTCTATTCCTCATCACTAGGCTATTGTAATAGAGTAGGTAATTATGAAGAATGGAAATTTAATACATCAGGTAATTTTTGCACATCTTCTCACACCTTTATAAATAAAATTAGGGTCATTAACTTTTAGAATACTTTGTGTGCTCCCTCCACCATAGTATCACTTACTAGCCAATTCTAACATGGTGTCATAGCTCTAATTCTAGGAATGATAATTAGGTTATCTATTGATTTGTATTTTGTATTTTTTAATATGAACTTGCATATTTCTTACTTTGTCATTTCTACATGTTAATTCTATTAGTCATATAATTTTTTTGGTACAGATATATGATATTCAACTCAGAGAAGCCACTTGACATCGACATTCATTATATAAATAAGATAAATTGAATTAACAGGCATCTTGTTGTTGTTGTTGTTGTTGTTAAGGTTATTAATTCACCATTAGATAATAAATGAGTAATATTAAATTAATCATTGTTAATTATAATATGGTTACTTACCATAGGCAGATTGGTAGGTTTGTAAATATTGAAAATATTTTTATTGTTAGTAATTGTAACTCTTGATTTATATTTGGGAGATTATATTAGTTTTTAGTTTTATCATTCCTATTTTATAGGAACTATTATGAGCTTATATTTTCATTTAAATAAAGCTCTGCTAATGTATTTTTATTTTATCAAAATAAATAAAATTTTATTCTTACACATTATCTAGTATCATAGCTTTGTGGAGATCTATGAACCTATGTAAGAGGAGAAGCTTGAGATCTCCCAAAGTTAATAGAGATTCATTGTGTGAGGATAAGCCTATGCACTCCCACACCAAAACTAAAATCTCAAAAAAGAAGAAATAAGTTTTTTTTTTCAAATTCTTAGTTGACTTTGTGAGGCTCCTCAACACAGAGATTTATAGAAGCTTTGGACAAAAGAGTTCATTCAATAAAATAGTAGTCTTAGAATTAAAAAAAAATAAAAGTAAAACCCTGGAGCATTAGAAAATTTGTAAAAGTGGTGATCATTTGTTCATGCATTCCAAAGGAGGAGCGAATACAAGAAAAAGCTTATCATTGAGAAATAAAAGGTTGGCATTTATGTATATTTTTTTAATTTACATGTTTCAAATTCTACAAGATCTTTGATATTTAATCCAAATAGAAATGCCAAAAAGAGTCTCTAGATCTCACCAAAGTTCTAAGAACCTATCAAATCCTCAAACCACTAATTAAATCTCATATTTTATGTTATTAAAATCCAAAACCACCTCTTATTTTCTCAAAACCACCTTTTTATTTATCAAAATTGCCTACAAAGTATTTTACTTGTAGGAATATTTTTTGAAAAACCACCTTTTAAAAATCCATGGTATTAGTTGAGAGGTTGGTTTAAAGCTAAAAATTAGAATATTAAGCTTTCATATATATTTGTGTGCTTTTATGTTAATGTAATCATGCATTGTTGAGTTAGTAGGAAATCATTTTCGTAGAGGATAGGTGGAAGGTTCAAATTCCATAAAAACATTTTATTTAGAGAAACTTTTAGCAGTCCTCTAATGTTGTCTAATCTATTAAATTTTGTTATAACTAACTATATTAGCGATAAATGTACTAATTTTTTTTTCAAAAAATAAGGCAAAATAAAAAAATATTGCAAAAAGAGGCCAAAGAGCCCAAAATAGAAAAATAAGTGAAATTTTTGTAAAAAAGAATTATAAATTTCTTTTGCAAAATATTGTATTTAACAAATTCATGAGTTTTTTAAAAAGCTCAACATAGTGTTAATCATAGTTATGCCTCTAACTCATATTTATAGGTAATACCATCATGTTTGAGTTACTGCATACACAACCTAATATAGTTTTAATAATAACATCTGGGAATCATCCCTTTAAATCATTAGGGAGAAATAATGCACATTCAGTCATAGCCTTCCCTTCATCTACCCATTCATTTCAATCAAAGGGCATAAATCTTGACTAGTGGTATTTCTAAGTATATATAAAAGTTACGCATGTTTATGCGGAAATCCATCTAGTAAGGTGCTAATGATTGGATAAACTCTTTTTAGTATTATCTAGGTACAATGTAGCATATTCTTTCTTGTATGTTTACGCCTCTTTATTGTACCATCAGGTATACAGAAGGGGAAAGCTTCTTCTCCATACTAATTGGTATAAAAGAAGAGTGAATGTAATGAAAGGTCTGGCATATTAGTTTAACAGTATATATAAAGGGAG
This sequence comes from Torreya grandis, assembly GCA_037957365.1. Classification (NCBI taxonomy): domain Eukaryota; kingdom Viridiplantae; phylum Streptophyta; class Pinopsida; order Cupressales; family Taxaceae; genus Torreya; species Torreya grandis. The sequence continues at coordinate 1,816,596 of JARHVA010000895.1, forward strand.
ACGTATATACCTAGAGTGATAAGGAGCCAATCCATCACCCATAGTCTTCATAATGGCTACACAGGCTTCAAAATTCTTTCTGTTGGATTCATAGTTACTCAAAGGTGACAACTAATCTACCTAGAAGACAAAGTTTAGAACTCAACTAGAATTTGAATAAATTTGGTCTGTAGTAGATGGATCTATATAATTGACATGCCACATACCTTGATCAACAATGTAAATTTGATAAATCTAATTAGAAGGCTAAATTTATTATCACATTTGGAGTATCAAATGAAGTTCAATAACACATCCATGAAGCCAAAATAACTAAGGAAACTTGGGACAAAATCCAAACTATATATGAGGCCAAAAATGAGAGAAAAATTATGCATTTACAAATTCAACCCCACTCTCTTAAATTTAGATTGGGAGAAATAGTGGAGGCCATTTTAAGACATGTTTCAATACTAAGGGCATCACTTCAATATTTGGGCAAGAAAGTTTTAGATGAATCTATTGTACCTATTGTCTTGAGAGCACTGCCACCCTCATATAGGATTTTTGTGACCACTTTGACTATCACAACATAGAAACCATGGTTTTAAAAACTAGTAAATTTGTTGCAAGAGGAAGAGTCCCTCAACACTCATGACAAATAATAAGAACATGTGTTGCCTTCTCATCAACAAAAAGGTAGGAAACTAGTCAAATTTTTTTCAAAACCTATTTTGAAGTATAATTCACAAGGATGAAAGTCACAGAAGAAATGTCTCATTTATGGTCATTAGGAACATGACCTAAAATATTGCTGGTAGAATACCTTTATAAAATGATATTGTAGTGGTCAGAGTTTCACTAACCAATAATCATCCCCTAGCTCATTCAACAAGCCACAAGGATAGAAAAAGGGGACTTAAGAGAAGATGACTACATGTACTCTATAGATACCCATGATGTATCCACATCACAAAGTTACATATGGTATGTTGACTCTGGTGCAACCCAATACATGATAGGTAGGAAAGATTGGTTTTTCACTTTAAAAGACACACCAAATAACATTCATGTTTCTTTGGGTGATGTTTCCTCATATAGTGTGTAAGGAATTGTGAAGATTGCCTTACCCTAGAACATGAAAACATGTAAAATAATAGATGCTCAATATGTACCTAGATTAAATAGAAACTTATTATCAGTAAGTCAACTATGAGACCACAATTTAAAATTTGACTTTGACTATAAAAGTAGAACAAAATTGTGTGTGATTAGAGATAAATATAGAAACTCTAAATTTATTCCATGAGCATCCAATGTGAACCATATTTTTCATCTTTATTTCATTCCAAAACATAATCAAGCACTAATTACAAATGACATAAACTTAGCACAACTGTGGCACAAGAGATTTTGCCACTTCACATTCTGATATCTTAACACACTCCATCATAAAAATATGGTAAGAGGATTAACACTTATTAAAAAGGGTATGGATAAATGTTAATGATTAATTAAAATGAAAATAACATTGGATTCCATTTTAGAAAATTACCTATAGATCTAATGGTAAACTTGATTTGGTTCACATAGATCTACCAATGCACCTAGCCATGTAGGATTTAAGTAGTCTATGCTCTTTGTCGATGATTGTTCTAGAAAAATGTGGATATACTATTTGAAAAAAAAGGATCAAGATTTTGAAACTTTTAATAAGTTCAAAGTGTCTATTGAAAATGAAACTAGTTAGCAGATCAGGACCCTTCATATAGATCATGGGGGGAACTCACTAATAATGAGTTTAAACATTTTATGCAAGTAAATGGTATTCATCATCAAATGGAACCTCCACATACAACACAACAAAATTCATTTTTTTAATGGAAGAATCATACTATTATAGAAATGATGCAATGTATGATACGTGATGCAGGCTTGACAATAACATTTTGGGCATAAGCTACTAAAATTGCCATTTATCTACTCAATAGAGTACCCACTATATCTCTTGATGGAGTAAGTCCACATAAATCTTGGTCAAGGGAAAAAACCATCTATAACACATCTTCATGTTTTTGTATGTCAATAAAGTATGCACATTCCCAAAGCAAAACTGACTAAGATTGATATCAAAGCCAAAAATTATGTGTTCTTAGGGTACAGTGAGGAATCACTTGCCTACAAACTCATGAATTTAAAAACCAAATAAATATACACTAGTAGGGATGTTGAATTCTTCAAAAATAAAGACATAGAAGTTCCTTCTAAAATGTACCTAATAAAAAAATCAATCCCATAGAAAATATAGAAGATGGTGATCTCTCAGATGAATATAGTAATGATGATGGAAATAATGGTACAACTCTACCACCCATAAGAACTACTCAATGTATGCATAAATGGTATATAAATAATATCAAAGATATAAAATTAGATGGTGTTCTAAACACATCCACCACAAGACCAAGGACTCATGGTATGGGTCATGGCGGTCAATTTGGCCTTAATGAGTATAGTTGTTGAATCTATTGAGTCCTCTACAGTTTAGGAAGCCCTACAGGTAAAACATTGGAAAGAGGCCATGGATGTAGAATATAATTTATTGATGAAAAAAAAACATCATAGCATGTAGATCTTCTACTAGGGAAGAAGCCAATCAGATGCAAATGGATCTTCAAAATGAAGTATAAAGCAGATGGTAGTCTCAATAAGCACAAGGCAAGATTGGTCATGAAATGTTATGCTCCGAAAGAAGGCCTTTACTATGAGGAGATAATGACTCCCACAACAAAGATCAAAACAATAATAAGTATGTTTTATCTAGTTACATAGTTTGGCTATAAATTCCATCAAATGGATGTGAAAAGTGCCTTCAATAATGGGGACTTATAAGGAGAAGTCTACATGACTCAACTAGAAGGTTTTATCAAATCTAGAAAAGAAGATATTGTCTGTAGACTTAGCAAATCAATATATGGTCTTAAACAAGATCCCCAGGTATGGTATATCAATATTGATGAGCATCTCTTGAAACATGGATTCAAAAGGAGTCCATAAGATCCAAATCTCTACCTCAAACAACAAGGGGGAGATAGTAATTATATTTGTATTTGTATATACTAGTTCAATAAAGATGATTGGATCAACAAAGAAAGATCTGAATCGACCATTTGACATGATAGATCTTGGGATTGTACATTATTATCATGGTTTAGAATTTTGGTAGGCAAAAAATCACATTTTTTTTATTTCAGCTCAAATATGCTAGGACAACGCTTGAAAAATTTCAAATAATAGATAAAAACCCATTTACCACACTTATGGAGACAAAGATTTAATTATCTCTAATAGATCCACCACCATAGGTAAATGTAATTCTATATCAACAATTGATGGGGAGTCTCATTTCCCTGGCCTACACTAGGCTAGAAATCAACTATGTTGTTAGTCATCTCTCAAGGTTCATGTAGGAGCCTAAAATCAGTCATTAAAAAGTAGCAAAGAGAGTACTAAGTTATATCAAAATAACTATGGATTTTGGCCTAGAATACAATAAGAATGATAAATTCTTCTTGTAATGATACTTAGACTCAAATCATGTACATAATATACTTAAATATTTGTATTCTTTTTGGGATTTAGATCAATATCAAGGGGGAGTAAGAAAAAAAATATATGTTTCAAGGTCCTCCACAAAATAATAATATCATGTTGCAGGAGGATTTATCTATGAAGCAATTTGGCTTAGATTTATACTTGAAGGATTTTGATTAACATAGGATCAACCAACAATTCTTTATGTAGACAATGAAGGAGTAGTGAAGCTTATTTGTAATCCATTGTGTCATGAGTGCACTAAACACATTTAGGTGCAAGTTCATTTCATCTCCGAACATGTTAATAACAAAAACATCTAGCTCTAGTATTACATGACAAATCAACAACATCTAGATGTTTTTACCAAAGCACTTGAGTGGGAAAAATTTGAGGCATTTAGAGAATTTTTCTCCTATTCACTTGAGAAAATGGTGAACTAAAATGGAAAATGCTAGGGTTATTAATTCACCATTCAATAATAAATGAGTAAAATTAAATTACTCATAGTTAATTATAATACAGTTATTTACCGTAGGTAGATTGGTAGGATGGTAAATCTTGAAAATATTTTTATTGTTAGTAGTGGCACAACAAGAATCTGGAAATGAACATTAACTCAAACACTACACTTGGGATGACTTTTTTACTTTGTGCAGCTCATGATGACTATCAAAACCTTATTTTAATAAGAAACTGATAGATTTCTGGAATCTAAAATAGGGAGACTTATCGATGAATGACTACTAGCAGTAATTCACCAAACTTATAAAGTATGTTCCTCAGTAGCATGGAGATGAGACTATCAAGTTAAGAAATTTTATCATGGAATTGAGACCCCATATCGGTGGAGAGGTTAATTTTCATGGAACTTATACCATGGACTAGGTATTTGAGAAGGAAGTCAAATAGGAACAAAAGTTTGAGTTTATTTCACAGGCTAGGGACAAGTTCAAAAAAAAAAGTTTTTAAATTCTAATTCAACATTAAAAAAAATAATTGGAAATAAAGGAGTAATGATTTATAGGGGATACATAATGTCTAATACCTCCTAAAATTTTTATTGAGTTATCTAGAAGAGCTAGATTAATGGCAAATACATGGTTAGTAGAGTATGGGAAGGACTCAAAAGTCATGGTTGACAAGTGTTTAGCTCAAGTAGAGATTAAGTTTCCAAAATTCAAAACAGTAGTGGATCTATATGTAGCACCCATAGGGTCATATGACATGATCTTATGATTCAACTGGCCTGTGAAACATAATGCCAAGGTTGATTTCTAACTGAAGAAGGTTAAATGTCTAGATGATTATGGAAATCAGACACAAATTTAGGTAGAGCAAAGAGAGTTGAGGCTTAGGTAGATTTCTTTTATGAAACTCAAGAGGGATCAAAGAAAAGGGTGCCAAGCATTTTATTCAATTTAAATGAAATGGAGGATCCTAAAAAACCATCTCTCTAAGATTACCTATTTATTATAGATTTTTATGATGTGTTTCTAGAATAATTTCTAGGATTGCCTCCTAAACGTGAGTTCAATTTCTATATCAATATCATAATTAGTTACAAACCATAGTATAAGATGCTATATAGGATGATAACCATTGATTTGGTAGAATTAAATAATAAAATATAAGAATTTTTTGTAAAGGTGTTGATCAGGCCAAATGTGTCGCCATGGGGTGCACCAGTTATCTCTGTCTAGAAGAAGGATGATACTCTTGGATTTTACATTGATTATAGAATGTTGAACAAAGAAAATATCAAAAATGGTTATCTGTTACCTCATATAGATTATATTTTTGATGAAATGGTAAGAGCAATGGTGTTTTTTGAGATTGATATTAGATAAATATACCATCATCTAAGGATAATGGATAAGGATATTTTGAAGAAAACATTTAAAACTTATTTTGGGCACTATGACTTCATAATGTTACCAATTGGGTTGATAAATAATTCATGAATATCATGAACAATGTGGTCAGATATTATCTAGATCACTTTTTTTTGGTTTTTCTTGATGACATTCTTAAATACTCAAATAATGAAGAGGATCACCTTTAGCATCTAGAACTAGTTCTGCAATGATTGTGGAAGCACAAGTTGTATGGCAAGTTGTCTATGTACACATTTTACTAAGAGAGAGTGAAATATCTATGACATATTATCTTTGTAAATGCTATATCATTAGATCTAATAAACATTAGATTCATTATGGAATGGTTAGCACTAAATAATGTGCATGAGGTAACAGGTTTGATGGGATTGACAAGATATTACAGGAAGTCCATTCTCAATTTTCCAAGATATTTAATCCAATTACATCTTTACAATGTAAGAACCAAAGTATTTTTTGGTCAAAGAAGTGTGAATAACTTTTTTAGGAATTGAAAATATGGATTACTTTAGCACTAGTTTTAAGATTTTGTGACCCCAATGTTTAGTTTTCAGTGGTAATAGATGTGTTAGGGGATGGACTAGGAGGAGTCCTTATGTAGGATGGTAATGTGGCGGTAGATTCATCAAGGAAGATTAATACTTATGAGGTGAACTATACCTTTCATGACATAGAACTTGTAATTGTGTATGATTTGCATGTTTGGAAGGATTACCTATTGGGCAAATTATTTGAGATCAAGATAGATAACTTGGAACTCAAGTAAATCTTTACACAACCAATTTTGAATGCTCATTAGAAAGGCCTTATTTAGTTCTTTTTTTATTATGATTTTGATATTAACTATATCAAATGAAAGGAAAATAGTGTAATTAATGATGTAAGTCATAGAAGGTACATAAAAATCATAGATACTATCAAGAGTTGTTTTAGGGATTATGTGATTTAATTTTTTTCAATAGATGAATTTTATGATTTGGTCTGAAAAGCATTGTCTGATAATGATATGAATCCTTGATATAAAGAATTTATATTATAGAGTGATGGTCTTTTACATTACAATGGAAAGATGTATGTGCTAGATGGAGATAATATATATTGCAAAATGCTAAAGGAACTACATAATGCCCCATATTTTGGACATCTATGTGTAACAAATCTCATATAAGATCTTAGACCATTATATTTTTGGAATAGAATAAATAAAGATGTAGAAATCAATGTGTCATGTTGTCTGAAATGCTAGTGAGTGAAAGCTGAACATGTGCATCTGGATGGGTTAATATACCCACATGATATACCAAAATGGAAGTGACAGGTGATCATTATGGACTTTGTCTAAGGTTTATCGATGTCATTAAATAGGAAAGATATGATCTTGGTAGTAGTTGACAAACTAACCAAGGTGGCTTATTTTATACTAGACAATTTGATATATGATGCACCTACTAGTACAAAGAGGTTCATAAAATAAGTGTATAGGTTACATGGATTTCTAGAGAAAATCATTTTGGATCATGATCAAAAGATGATTTTTACATTTTTGGTAACTCTAAAATTAGCTTTGGATACATAACTAAATTTTACCACTGCATATACCCAGAGACTGATGGTCAAACTGAGAGAGTTAATCATGTGTTAGAGGATCTTATTTGTATATATTACATGTATCATCAATATAAGTGAGAATATTATATTCCATTAATTGAGTTTCCATATCAAAAATAATACCAATTAGCTTGGAAGATGGGACCATTTTAGGCACCATACAGAAGAAGGTGTGGCACACTAATAAGTTGGGATAGGTTTGAGTACAAGGTAATCTTTAGACCTAATATGATTTAAGATATGGAAGAGCTAGTTAGATTAATTATAAATAGATTGGTCGAGGTCAATGATAGGAAAAATAATTATTCTATTTTGGAGAGGATAGATAGGTAGTTTTCATAAGTGTTATTATGGGTCAAGATATATAAAAACTCAATTAAATTCAAGAAGTCAATGATATTATCACTAAAATATGTGGGACCCTTCCAAGTGTTAAAAATGGTCAATCTCATATCATATAGGCTTTCATTAGCAAAAGACCTAGCTTTATTGCATAATGTATTCTATGTTTCTTATCTTAAAAAGTATATAGTTGATCCTATGCATGTGTTAGATTAGAATGTTTTTCAGGTTTTTGATCTTGGGGTGGTCACTATAGAACCAATCAAAGTAATTGACACACACAAACTTTATTTTCAAAATAGATAGATGTCACAGTGGGTCTTATGGGACCAATAATCTAATTATAGTAATATTTGGGAGGACTATGATGAGTTTTACAAGTGATTTCCACATTTATTTATTTCATTAGTAACTATTATACTGTGTTATTTTTTTGTTGAATAATTTTTTTAATTAAGAACTTATGTTTGAATAAGAGTCATGTTATAGTTGAAAATTTGATTCGGTATTTATTAACTAAGTTTTAAGATATATCATGTTATGCGATAGTTAGATGTTTCTTAGATTACATGATTACATTGTTATGCTTTAGATGTATTGTATATATCTACATGATGAACATGTAAAATTTATTATTATTTTATCTATATTTTATGATGTTTGTATATCATGATGTTATGGTCCAACTACCTACTTGTTATGAGTTTGACAAAAGATAACTCATCCTTTTAATCATGGTGGAGGTAGATCATCAATGGAGAGGGTCACGTACATGGAGTTATTGGAAGACAATAGTGAAACTAACTAAAACCCTGCACACACCACATTACCTATAATATGTTTGATGCATAATGGAATGGTTAGCATAGTGTGTTTAATGTTTCTTGCATTTAGAAATGTTTGATCATGTTTTGTTTAGTTTAATGGTTATATTGAACCTGCATTATGTATTTTCCTTCTTTTCATAGCTATAACTATTAATGTTCTATGACTTTTATTATTTAATTAAATTTGGAATCATTGAACAATGAAATTATCATTAGGTTGTTATGACATTGAGGTGATAATTTAATTAGAAAATATATGGACCCTTGAAATTAAAATTAGAATAAGTAAAATATAATAATTTCTACTTAAGAGGAAAAATAGTAACAAGAAGAGAATTCTTCAAACTAATGAGATGATAGAAAGGTTTAAATATAGCAAAAAGAAAAAGAAAAATATTAATTAAAAAAAAAGGTGAAACATCCAAAATGAGGAAAATCTATGCCCTTTATTAAGAGGAGAATAAAAAAATAAAAAGGGAGGGTGCACAATATAAAGGAGGAGAGATATACAAAGAATAGATAAGGAGAATAAGGAGAAGGAGAAGGGTAGAAGAAGAGCAGAAAAAGAGATAACTTACTAAGAGAAGAATAATCATTTAGGTACTGCTATTCTTGTGAAAAATTTAAAATTTTTATGCCTTTATATGCATATGGACTATTTAAATCAATCAGAAGGAATGAAAATTTGATGATTATAGATTTGCATATTTTAGCACCATTATACAATTGGTTTGCTATTCATTTTGGTGCTGGTAATAATGAACAATCAGTAACTAAAATTTTTGATGTATGAAACATAATATATTTTTCATTAAGACTACGTCTGTATATATTTTAACTAGCTAACTAACTAACTAACTAACTAACTAACTACTACTAACTACACACACACACACACACACACACACACACACACACACACACACACACACACACACACACACACACACACACACACATGGATTTGTATTACTCTTATGTATGTTACAACAATTAGATATACCCACTTGATCATTATAATATATCTAATATTGAAAAATTATCATAATAAAGTATACCAGGTAAATTATATAGAATTACATTATCTAATGGCTCCTATCATATAATGTTATTCTTATTCAAGATATAATCAATTAAATTTTAAAGTTTGATTCATTATTATATATATACCTTTTATATCAGTGATTATGTATATAAGTAATATTCTAGGAGAGATCACCCACATATATATAGTTTTTAGATTCATCCTAATGTGTAGAATCAATACAAATAGTACATAATATATAAATCCTAAAAACTAAGTGATTATGATTATTAGATACATAAATAAGAAGATACAGAATAAAAAGCTCATGAGTCTGATGAATAATTAAGTCAGAGTTTGATATACATATAAACAGTAAGACACTATGCAGTGACTACTATTTTGAAACTTGTATTAATGTCAAAGCATTTAAAAATGGTTACACAATAAATCTATGTATTTACACAATGATTTGAGTCAAGTTAAATAAAATTAAGTCAAGTTTATAATTATGATCTTATAAATGGTAGTATTCGATGAATATATATTTACAATAGCTCATATGAACTCAATGTATGAAAGCTGGATAATTCACATGCCTCAGCAGTATTCACAATAATTTAGTGACGTGAATTTTAATAAAATATAAGTAATTATATAGGAGTCATAATCTACCTAAACAGATCTAAAATACCTATATTGTTTATTCAAAATAAAACACTAAAACTAAGGAATTATTTGGATTTATCATTATATAGAGCTGGTTATAAATACCAATATGTATTAATTAGAGTATTGGTGGGTATTCATAGACTTACATATAGTGGTAGTTTCCTTAAATTTGATAGGATATTACTAAATATAAATTCTGCATACGTGAGTGACTAGAATAAATTATATTTGAGGAGTTAGGGATGTATATTTAATGAAATATAATGCCAGTCAAAAATAGTAATTATATCAAATATCTTAAAGATAAGTACATCCATTTTGGTAAATGATGTTTTTTTACTAATATTTAGATTATATGAACCATTGTATTAGACATCTAGTCACTATATAAACCATGGAGTTTAAGTTATTACACATAGTTGGTGAGATATAGATTTAGAAACATAAAAATATCTTGCAAACATTTCAACCATACTATACACATGATAAATTTAAGGTCAATTATCTTGTTAAGACTATAATATGACAAAATAATTTTGGTAATACTAATATTACAAAAAAATCGATATGATTAATAATAAGCTATCAATAAGGTTTTGTTGACCAAGTGTTTGATTCAAATTCATAAAATATAATAGACATATTCAAACCATATTTATATATTTTGTTTAGTATATTTATATAAAAAAGCAACATTTCTATCTGAAGATTTAGGAGTACTAGAAGAATATAACATAAATGGTTGTACCAAGTTGAATGAATTTAAGTTTTATTTACAGATATAAAACAAGTGGTCATGAGACTTTAAGAGTTGTGAAATCGTGTCAACATAAATATAGACTCCTAACCAAGTGTATTAATGTGAGTTCATGTTGAAACAAAGCATAATATAGAACTTTTGATTATTGAAAGATAAATATTTGTTAAACATAAGCTTATATTTTCATTGATTTATAACTACTTTATTATGAGTGGATGTGATATTCAATAGTTTTGTTGAAAAACACTAGACTTTGATAATATGTGTTATCATAAAGTATAGTATGTTTGGAAACAACTTATAGTAAATATAAACTACAGTTAAATGTCTAATTTTTCCAAACGGTGTAAATTGTATTTATTATTTTTATTATATATGTGATAGATAATATTATGAGATTTATTCATTCGTGTAATGGAATAAATGTTTATATTATCCTATTCATAACATGTTATATGATTTATAGTAGGATCTAATATGTATGAATCTATTAGTTATACTATGTTAAGCAAATTTCACAATGCTAATACTGAGTAAGTAGTGAGATGGACTTCACTATTTGACTAGCATTAGAATGGTAGATGAAGGTAATCTGATCAAGTGGCGTGTATGAATTTGAGTAATCCTTAAATCAATATTTATTATTGAAAACTTTGTCTAAAGTAATGTTTATTGAGACATTGTCATTTCATGAATATGATTTACATGTTTTTACAACATCCTTAATAAAAAAAGGTTTCTATCATAAACTACATGTTTATTTTTAGAAATCATACATCACATGGGTACTAGCTTATCTCTTTAGATTTTTGTACCATCAATATCTATTCATCCCTCAAGGGAGGGCCATTTCTTGATGGGATTTATGAAACAGATCATTGGTATATGGTTGGTATGGAAAAACACTCAGATGATGCTTTCCCTCTCCAGATTACTACTAATTTTGAGACAACACTTGAGATTACCATAGATATTAGAGTCTAATGAAATATGCTCTTATGATCCATGTATCTTATATACGTAAATTCTATTGTATTTATTATTAAAACATTCTCATGATGAGCTATAAAAACTTGTTTACTATACATTGATAGTAGTGGTTGTATGCTTATACCAGCGATGGCTGGATATCTATGACTACATTTTATAATCAATTATGATGTATTTTTATGATGATAGTGATCAATGATGTATGTTGTATTATGTTTCATTTACAATTATCACACTTAGACTATTTTATATGATCACTAATTAGATTCTATTAGAAAACTCAATTATTTTCATTGAATTAAAATAATGATACATATTACATATATATAGCTTAGTAAACTTTTCTAGAAAAATATTAATTGACAATCTAGATAATTCATAACAACCAATCCTCTGATAATAATGTAAACTATGTTATCCTTTGGATGAACCAAACATCCTCGAATGGTCTAAATAATGTAATAATTATGTTGTCATTCCCCCTTTATTAATTTATATTTACAAATGTACTCCATAAATTATTCAAATTTCACCTTTCTAAGGGATTTAAAATTTCACCTTTCTAATGTGCATCTATAGGTCAGTATTGGAGATAGATGTGGTGGTTTAAAACTTGTTCTCAAATGTAGTGACATTCAACCTCTATATGTTTAGTTATTTCATGATAAACTAGATTCATCACAATATTTAACACACCTTAATTGTCACAATGAATGATAGGTGGCTCACTTTCTATATATCCCATATCTGTTAGTATACGATGTAACTATATCACTTCACACATAGATCCATGTGTGACACAATACTCTACCTTAGTTGATGAAAGAGAAATAATAGTTTACTTCTTATTGATCAACAAGATTGGTTCAGATCTGACATGAAATATGTATCTTGATGTTGAGTTTCTATCATAAATAGATCTAGTGTAGTCTGAGTCATTATATCCTTGAAAGAAGAACTGAATATTCTTCTTGTATACTAGACCATATTCAAGTGTACCTCAGACATATCTCAAAAAATGATTTGCTACAATCCAATGACATTTCTTTAGTTCCTAAATAAATCTAGATAGATAGCTCATAGAAATACATATATTTGGTCTGGTGTAGGTCAAGTAGATGAGACTCCGAATGAGATATCTGTAGAGAGTTGCATCTACTTGAGGTGAATCATGGAATCAAGAGAGTTCTAAACCATTATCCATTGGTGTTAAAAGTGGCTTATATTTTGACATTATGTACCTTTTCAAGAGTCTCTTGGTATATTTGATATGGGAAATAAAAATATGATTTGGTTTTTGCCATATCTCCAAGCCAAGATAGTAATACAGTATCCCCAAATCGATTGTGTCAAATGATATTTTGAGGTCATTCTTCACAATATAAACCTACTCTTCTAAACTTCTAGTGATCATAGGATCATCCACATATACAACAAGAATGCCAATATTTGTTCCTACCTTTTTCATGTAGACATTAGAATCTAAGGGGCTATAAGTAAAATTATGCTAGAAAAGGTGATCATCTATTTTGGTGTACCATGTTCTAGGAGCTTGTTTCACTCCATAAAGTGGTTTTATTATATGACATACCTTTTTCAGATGTTTTTCATCAATAAATCCTTTTAGTTGGGTCATGTATACTTATTCTTTCGTATCACCATTAAGAAAATAAGTTTTGGCATCCATTTATTGAAGTCACCATCTATTATATGCTATCAGTGTGCAAATAACTCTGAAGGTCTTGATATTTGTAGTGGATACAAAGGTCTCTTAATAGTAAATGCCCTCTTTTTGATCATATCCCTTTGCTATTGGTCATGCTTTATGTTTGTCAATTGATCTATCTACCTTGTATTTTTTTTTGAAAACCCATTTTTAACCTATGGGTTTCTTTCCTTTAGTTAGATCAACCAATTCCCAAGTCTAATTCTTCATGAGTGAATCATAATCAACATCCATTTATTTCTTCTATTATGGTTGATTTAGAGCTTGATGAACATTATTAGGTTGTGAACTATCAATAATTGTACTCATGAGTGAAAAATTTACCTCATGTCTTGTTTAACTCCTTGTTCTCACTCCAAATGAATGGGGGTCTGTACTTAAACCTAGTACCCACTTTGGATGAGAACTTTACTACTATTGTGATGAACTACTTGGTGGTTATGAAAAATTATCTAGTGGATGTTCTAAATTTCCAAGATCAACATATAGTTCTCCTTACAGCTCTTCTTCTTACTAAGAAGTCTTTTCATCATCTGACTCAGGAAGTAATTAGTGAGAGGTGGTTAGTATTAATTCACCATTATGCATCTCAAAGGATGATTCATCAAATACCACATCTTTGCTTTCATTAATTGTCCTTGACTTAGAATCCTTGAGATGATATGCCTTTAAGGTTATGTTGTAACCTAATAAGATGAATAAGAGTATTTTGGACTTGAGTTTCTTCCTATTTTTAGCTGGTACATGTATATACATTGTGCAATTAAATACTCGTGAATGAGAAATAGATGGATTTTTATGAATCCATACCTCTTTAGACATTTTTTCTTTTAGAATATTCATTGGTGCCTTATTATGAAGATACATAGTTGTTCAAAATACTTCTTCCCAATAAAATTTCTCTAGGTTTACTATTGATAGCATGTAATGAGCCATTTCCATCATGGTACGATTGCATCGCTCAATAAGGCCATTGTGCTAGGGTGTGTAAGGAGTAGTCAAATTATGTTTAATTCTTTGTTGGTTCAATAACGACAAGAATTTCTTTGATGTGAATTCCCCCCAATCAGAGTGGAGGTAAAGTAGAGGTTACCCAGTCTCCTTTACAACATACTAATAGAAGACATGATAATGATTGAGGGCCTCACCCTTATTTTTCAAGAATAATGCCCACATCTTTTGAGATTAGTCATCCATATACAATTGAAAGTACTTATATCCAGAGACTGAAGCAGGTAATGGGCCGTTCAGATTGGTATGAACAAACTCTAAACACTTTTTAGCATGAAAAGAGCTATATTTCAATGGATCCCTATGTTGTTTACCTACAAGGCATCCAAGGCAAATAGGAAAGGAAAATGGACATCTTGGGAAGTCCATGTACACTCCCATTGGAACTTAGTTGATATAAAGATCTAGCTGATAAATGACCATAATGATAGTATCAAAGGGTAGTGTTTTCTATTATTGAGGCAGATAAAGCTACTGTACAAGATGAAATTGTATCTAAAACAAATAGGTCATCTTTCATAAAAAATTTCACAAAAACATTACCTTTTCATGAAATGAGACACGCTTTGATGCCATTTTTGACCAGAAACTCCACCTTAACTTGATGATTCAACATCTCATTGATTGATAAGATATTGAATGTCAAATTAAGAACACATAGTACCTTTGTAAGTGTAGATTTTTATATTCTAAAGGGAATGGTAACTTTACCTATTCCTATTGTGACATACTACTTATCATCAATGATCATAACTTCATCTCCAGTGGGTTGATCTGTTAGTGAATCAAGCAACTTCTTGTCACCTATCATATGCTTAGTGGCACCTAAGTCAATCAACCAGATATTCCTCATGGGTTGTGAGGTCTGGGAGACTAGTACTATATTATTATCTTCATCATTTATTACTTCATCTAACTCATCATCTTGTTGGGTAGTGACATGCCCCTTCTGCTTTTACTAGTAGGGATGTCTTGTTAACTTTTGATTATAATTGTGCCTTAATGTGCTTGGATTGATGATATATCCTTTGTTCTGGCTATTGTACCAGCATTTATCTATGTCATGAGTGTTGGTGTGATAAATGTGACACCACCTCTTCAAATTTCAATGATGAGATAACTATTGTTGTTGCTATTTCTCTAGTGTGTTTTTTAGAGGTACCTTACATGATTTCTATCCTAATTATTGCTTCATTTTAAGAGACTTATCTTGAGACTCATCTTGTGTTGAATTGATGGCTTCTTCATGATGGAATAGGTTCAAGAGCTCTAAAAATGTCACTTTGTGTTTAGTGACACTTAGTGTCATGACGAACACTTAGAATTGAGAAGGGCATTCTCACAAGGTGATTGAGACCAATATTTGGTCATCTACTATTTATTTGAGAGCTAACAACTTTATGCATAGCTTAGCTACTCAACGTAAGAATTCCTCAACTATATCATCAGACTCCATAGTGAGTGTATGAAGTTTTGAATGCAGATGGAGGATTTTCATATGAAATTTTACTTCATATATTGTTGCTAATTTGTCACATGCTATCTTTGGATTATCAACATCCTTGTTATGTGGTTTCACATCATCGGTGATGCTTATAATGATCAACATTAGGGCTTTATCATTAGACTATTAATACTTTGTGAGTGAATCAAGATCAGTGAGAACTCATGTGGTTCTAGTCACGATGCCCCATAGTCCTTTGAAATAAAGGATCATACATATTTTTATTTTCCATGCAGCATAATTTTGATATTTAATAATATCATCATTTCATAAAATTAATTTTGGAGTAGACATCTTTTAAAAAAAAATTATTTTATTTTATTATTAAAAAAAAATTACAAGCCTTTATGGCTTACTAGCGAGAAGAATAGGCTCAAAGATGAGCATGATAGTTAGGTGCTGAGAGACAACATCACTTATAAGGCCATTCTACCTCATCTTTAAAGTTAGCTTTGTATTTAGCATGAATTTCATTATGAATTCTTTTTATTCAATAGCATGCGTCGAATAAGAAATACTCCAAAAGATCTTGTTGAATGAGCTTGTTAAATTGGAGATTACCAATATCACGAAGGGCCTTCATCAAAGTGAAAAAAAACATGAGCTTTATTGATGTCTCTAATTTTTTATATGGCTTATTAGTCTCCTTACTTACTTTTAATAGTCTCGACACTTTCTCTTACATTTAACATACGATGATCTTGCTCACATCTTGAATGTTCCACGTATTTTTTATAGCTACATACTTTTACTATGGATGACTTTGTGCTTCAAAAAAAACTAAAATACATGACCTTTCACATTTTAATCTTTTATTTCTTTAAGATAAATAGGTTCTATGCCAAAAAACATTATCATCCAAGGCTTAAATAGCCTTCATAAAATGTATTTTCTCCCTCTAGCTCAACTTGATTTCTATGTAAATAAACACAAATGAATAGGATAAAAATGTCTATTCTACACTTGGATACTTCAACAACAAAATTACACACATCCTTTACACACAGATCCCCTCTGACTATGCTTCTGCTACACCCTTTCTATTGCTACTAACTAGTTGTTTGGTAAATGTTTCTCTAAGGTAGGTTGTTGGTCAATCTTGGCTTCTCAAATTCTTACTCTAGTGACTCTATGGCTGTGATCGACTATTCTTCTACATATCATGCTTTTTTCCACACTCCTGGTCAATGTGTTTTCTTAGACTATTAGTTGTTGCATAAGACTACGTCAACTTTATCCCTATGTCAACTTCATTATCTTTACTAACTAATCTATAATTCTTCTTTGGCTACTACGCTGGACTCCCCAAGCATCTCCACTCTTTTTAATGGCTCTGATACCATAATTATTAGAAAACACAATTATTTTCATTGAGTTAAAATAGCGATACAAATTACATGTATATATAGCTTAGTAGAATTTTGTACAAAATATTAATTGATAATATGGACAATTGATAACCACCAAACCTTTGATAATATTCCAAACTATGTTATCTTATGGATGAGTTGAACATCCTTGAATGGTCTAAATAATATAATTATTATGCTCTCTCTCTATATAGTAGCACTCATTTTGAGACAATACTTAAGTTTACCACATATATTAGAGTCTAAGGAAATATGCTCTGGGTATTCATGTATCTTATATATGTAAATTATATTGTATTTATTATTTAAACATTATCATGATGATCTTTAAATAATTGTTTACTATACATTAATAGTAGTGGTTGTATGCTTGTACTAGCCATGGCTGTATATCTGTAATTTTATTTTATAATCAATTACTATGTGTTTTTAGGATGATAGTGATTAGTGATGTATGATGTAGTATGCTTCATTTACAATTATCACACTTATATTATTTTATATTATCACCAATTAGATTCTCATAGTTTAATCTATTTAAAGTATATATTGATAAAATAAATAAATCACATATTTCTAGGTAGATCCTAATGCGGATGTTATAACAACCCTTCATTTCAGTGTGAATGGCTTGAAGCAAGTCAATTAAAAGGCCTCTACCACCAAGAATAGAATGCTTATTCCCTACATGACATTTGAAAGTCTTCTTGCTTTCATATGGAAATGCACTTCTACAGCTTGAGGACTAGATGAAGAAACCATAACATCTACTTTTATTTCTATGAATGGATAAAATAGGCTTCACCACACTTTCACTTTGGAATATTTTGATGATGTCATCTCAGGTGCTACTTTTACAATGAGTGCCAAATAGGTTTTAGATCAACCACTAGCATGTTTGATCCGCATGGCCATAAAAAACATGATGACCACTGCATACGTTCCTCCATATATTTTATAGATCTGAATCTATCAAAGTTTGATAAAAAGGACCACTTCACTTCAACTCATACCTATGGCTCTAACTTGTTGGTGTCCAGTTGGGTGAAATTTATAAACTTTGAATGGAATTTTGACTAGGGAAAACAAATTTTTGTTGGCCTTTCCCTCAATCCTATTGATGGAATGATTTTATTAATTCCTTTCCATACCAAAAATGATGTAATACATGTTGCCCTCATTTTTTTTAACTCACACATGCTCAAACTTGAACAACACAACTATGAAAAATGATATGTACATTTGGGATTTGGCATTGAATTTATGTACATGTTTATTACCCACTCTTATAGCACAGCATCCATCTATAAACATAACTCACAATTGCAGTTTTTACGTTATTTCATCCCAGAGATGTTAAAGTAAAAACATGAAAAATGTACTATTAGTCATCAAGAAATATTTTTATTGCCAACAATTGAATATTTGAGAGTACTCATATATAATTATATTATATATAACTATATATTAATAATAATTATCAATTTTTTTAGTATCATATATAAATACAATATACTAAGATATTAATATATTATAACATTTATATTTATATATAAATTATAATTTATTTTATTACTATAATAAATATACATAGAAATGTTATATTACATATCACCTCTTTAAATTATAATTTAATATCATATTATATATTATATATGTAATACATTAATATATATTGTGTGTTCCTTCATATGATGTCCCAATGAGTTGTGTTTGGAGCAAATATTTAGTTTCGTGATGAGTTTCAGTAATGGCAAAGTAATGAAAAAAGGCTAGGCAATAAAAAAAATGCAAGTGGTTAAATATTTCAAGTTAAACGTGGTGGTGATAATGTAGAGAAATGAAAGGGTATTTCATGTGATATCAAACACCACAAACCTCTATATATTTCAAGGTGGCAACATCTTTAGTTTGTCATAAGAATTGGTTTGCTTGAAATAGGGATTCATGTCTGATGTGTGGCTTGAATCAACAATGTAGTCTTGCTAATGTGTGGACAAAATATTGATGTCCCCGAGTGTATCTTATTTCTTATATTTATTCATGTTACAAATACATTGACAATATAATAAAATATATCCCTATAAAATGTTCCTTGCACCATCGAAACAACTATTAATAACTATTTACACTAAAATAATCCACCTATCCAAAAAAAATTGTCTACATTTATATGATAATTATTTAAGTTATTTAATTTAAAAAAAAAATAAATCAAAAGAAAAAATCAACCCTACCTTCTTAAAGATAACCCCAAATAAATTTGTAAAATAAGTGTCTGATTCCTTTATTTGAGACGTTCGGTAAGAAAACCTTGCCCTCTAGAAAATTCAACTTTGACACGATCCTCATCTACCATCCACGCCGAGGTTTGAGTTTCGAAGTATGTCATGTTACATTATGACATGCCGAGGTTTGAGGTTTGAGTTCAAAAGCTGCCATTTTAAGCGGGTCAAATACAAATGAACTCTTCATGATTACTTACATTTTAAGTAGGTTTAGGTTTAAAAGAAGCCGGCCGGCCTAGGGTTGGGCTGGAAGACAGCCTTGTCCTCTCAATTTTGCCAATTAGACATTTAAACGCACATGACTTGATGGTGGGCCAAAACAGCTTACCTTAACTCATCACACCACCTTTAAAAGGAACGCTGAGGTGACACATCTTTATATAATGCGTGTACCATCAAAAGTTCTTATACCTAATCTACTAATGCCAGAGCATACTTATTATTTAGATGCAGATTTTGATTTCAATTCGCTGCAATTCCTTGCTAACCTCGAAATCCAGCCATTGTTGTCCGAGAGTTTGTTCGCGAATCGCTTAATGGAGGACAATTCTTGTACTTCTCTTTTCGGTCTTCTCAATGATTTGGTAAAGCAAACGGATCATATTGGCTGCTCCAAGACTATTGCAGAAGATGCAAATGTGTATTCAGCAGGTGATTTGGAGCAGTCCTTTGCAGCAGGGTAAAATGTGCAGCAGCGGAGTACTTCCGCAATAATCGGCCCGAGTAAACGCAACTTGAGTGTAATCGAGCCTCGGACCTGTGTCTTGTGGCCGTTTCCGTCGGACCCCGCGAACAATGTCAAGGACGCCGTTAAAATTGTCGGAGAACAAAGCGGAGCAGAATAATAATCATATCTGCTTAGTTAATATATCGTTTGCTTAGTTAATATATGTAAGCAACAGATTAATGCTATAGGAAATCATTAATCACGTTCAGTGTTTGGATCTTAACTAAGTTAAGGAACAGATTTTATTTTTAACAAAATCGTAGGCAGCAATGAAGTACATAGTTTTCGTAAGCATTACTGCCGTGTCGTGCATCTGTTTTTATATGTTTGTTTTACACAGTTTCTTTCGTTGAAGACGGCCACCGTCAATCCTCGGTTCGATATCGGTCAAGACCTAAGTAGCCAAGTAAGAGTAATGTTTTTATAAATGTAAAAACTTTTCGGTAATGACTGAAAATTTAAGACTTTTCTATTAAAATTTTCCAAACAAATGTAATCATGCATTTGACGGTGAAACTTTAACTCGTCCTTTAGTAAGAAAGATGAAAGTAAGTATTTTTATGGAGTTTGTGTGCAGATAACGACGGGTTGCCCTCCAAACGATGGAATTTCTGCGGACTTAACGTCATCGCCTTATCATCATCAATGTGAGCAACCGGAACAGTCGAACGTGAAAACCCTCCGCGTAACGTATGTTTTCCCATGGTACTGATTCATGTTTTCTTGGCGCGAATCTATAATTCCGTGTTCTTTTTCATATTCATGTTATTACTTAAAAATTATAAAAAAACAATTGTGATTCCAGCTCATTTTATTGAGACGAGGGCTGAGTCATGAAGAGAAACCGCAACCCTTTAAATATGGAACAATTCTACTATGATTTCTTATTTCATTTGTTTAATTTTTTATTTGGAGAAGGTGATATGATTGAAAATATTATATGAAATTGGTATACATTTAAATTAGTGAATTTTTTGGTTAAGTAATTACAAAGTGTATTCACGCTATCAAAATCATGTAGAACATGATACTGATTTTAAATATTTGATTTTTCATATCATGTATTTAAAGAGATTTGTATATTAATATATAGATATAAACAATCATTGTCTTCACCAATGAAACTACAACCGTTTCAATTCCACATCTATTTTAGATTCGTTTAATATGCAGTATACATTTCAAAATATAAAATTAAAACAATTTTTATGTCAAAATTTATTTTTATTTCATAAAGATTTGAGAGTATATTTAAAATAATTTTTTTTTTAATTTTATTTCATAAACTTTTATATAAATTTTATTTTAAATGTACTCTCATTCCGACCATTTTATATTTCTTTTAGAAGAAAGTACTTGAATAAAATGCCAAGTTTAATGTCTAATCTAATATATATATATATATATAAGGGATTCATGAACCCACATTCTCATGGAATTCCAATCCCCTAACTTCCATTTTAGCCACGAATCGTATGTACCTATTACACCATAACTCGATAGACAAAAATGAATAATACTTCAATCATAAATCATGAATTAAAATTAAAACAATCATCCACCATTGGGGATAACTATGTTGTTCAGATAATTTTTACATATAATTCACATAAATTTGAATTTGATGGGGTGTCATGTACTTTTTTATGTTTCTTTAAAATTTGGGTGTTACTCACATGAATAACTCTTTATTTTTGGGTGTTACTAACATGAATAACTCTTTCTTTTACATAGCACACACCATTCCTTCACTTTATAAAGGATTATGATATAAGTGACACACACTTAAAGGATTTATAAGGTCATAATAGGATTCTATGTAACTCCTATTTTTCTTCTCTAGCTCTATAAAAGAGATTTTCTTCTCTTTTCCTCACTAAAAATCTTATAGATCTTTATATTCTTATCTTTTTCTCTTCATTCAATTTTGTACTTGTAAAGATTTTGGTTGCAAGCATTCCAATAAGATCCCATGAATTTTTTTTCTAATATGTTCATTTTTTCATTTTAAAAGTATCTTCACTTATAATTAGCTCTTAAGAGATAACTTAGTATTGTGTATTCTAGCTTTTTCTTACACTTTTATACTATGTCTTTGATGATTATTCTTGTATTAAAATCCTTAATGGTATTTGAGCTATGGTCATCTCATTGATATTTTTCTAAAAAAATTATAAATTTTTAAAAAGATTGTACCTATTTTTTTGCAAGGGTTCTAACCATTGCTATTCAAATCCATTTCTCTCTCTTTATGTAATTTTAGTGGTTTCTAATTTTTTTTGGTAGGTTTTTCAACCACATTAAATTAAAAAATATATTATAACCCTCTGATTTTTAAATCAAATTTTCTTTAATAATTTATTACCAATATTTATTAATTTTTAATTAGCATTTAACCTTTGATGTCTTTGTTTTATTCATAGATATATTTATTTTGTAATTACGTTAAATTATTTTTAATCTCATTTCAAGCTAGCAACCAAAAAAAACATCAAATATTCAAGTTTTTTTCATCTTGTTATTCTCACTAACTCAGAATTTTCAGCTTAGCGAATTTTTTTTGAGTTCTTTTGATGCAAAACTCATCCATTTATTTATGAGTATCTTCTCTTCAGCAAGTCGCCTCATATATATTTTTTCGTTCTCTTGGCATCACTTTTTTTAATGTGGCACTCTAAGTTATATGATGCCTCCCTTTCTTTGTTGCTTATTTGTCAAGCAAATCATCCCTACATTTTACTAATGTTCTGTTGATTTTTAGAAAAAAAACATAAATCATAACTCTCTCTATGCAATGATAATCTACTATTAATTTGTCCTTTCAATAGCTAGGCACAGTAGATGGGCATGAATTTTTGTTAAAAAAATGTCATTATTTCTTTCTTACCTACTTGGTATTTACTTGACATATGTCAAAGCATCAATGTCACCTTAAGAGAAGCATCTCTAGCTCACCATACCATTTGTCTTCAAGTAAGCCCTTTTTACTCGTTTTCTATGTTTCTTTATTCTAGCTTCTAAATCATCTTCCTCTTAAGTGTTATGGTAAAATTTATGTGTTGGGCATTTCAGTTTTTAACAAAAATAAATTTTTAATGTTTGCATTTAATAATCTTATTTAGCTAATTAAAATTTACCTCTCTTTTAATTCTCAAACAAAAAAATCACCAATATCAAGAATAACAATTCATTTTTATTCCCTGTAAGCTATATTTCTTTTATTGGGAAACTTGGATTCTTCCATTATTTAATATATATACATTATAAACTAATCAATGAGTAGTTCTCATTTAAATTTTTGTTAACACAAAAAATAAAAAAAAAATTAATTTATTACATTTAATTTGAGTTATTTATTTAAAAAATAATAATTATTGCTTGTATTTTATACAAATCATATGCAAGAGAAATTAGAGTTTTTTTTTTAATTATTTACACTTGAAAGTGTTTTTTCTTTTATATATATATCATATGTTATGTATATATTATATATATATATATATATATATATAGATATTCATTTATGTTTTTTTCCTTGAATTTATATTAAAAAATGGACCTTTTTTAATTGATATTATCCTTTCTATATCAACTTGGCAAGATTATTGTAATTCTCTATATTTTTTTACTCTCATTTATTACTAGCTATCTCTTTTACATTCTGACAAGTCATTCTTTTATTTTCTTGTCCCTCCCATACCTTTGTTGTCTATCTGATTTTTTTCTTGTTCACTTTTCGGTCATCAAGTGAGCTTTCAAGACATAATGACTCAATTATTGACCAAATTTAAACTCATATCTACTAATTTCCATTTATAAAATCATAGATATAATATATTTTTAATTTAAAATATTTGGTGCACGTAGTATATGGAATGAATTCTCAACCGGATACAAAGATTAATTCTCTTAAAATTCAAGCGAAATGACAAGCCAAAAATAATTAGGTCTTGGGATTGATTGGCATAGTTATGACCCTGGAATTGCATGTCCATATTGATGGTTGTTATCTTTCCTCCATAGTTTAGTTTAAACTTAAATATGTTTATAATGTTTTAAAAAAATATGGTAAGATTCAAATTTAAAATTAATTATTTGATTTAAAGTATAATGACTTTAAAACTATGGATGGTTTCTTGATTAAAGTTCATTATTTTAATTCTCAATTATCTATTTTAGTTATTAAAATTTTATATTTAAATTTGATTCATATTATCATGAAAAAATGTTTGTCTCGTCCTTTTCAATAATTTATTACCAGTATTTATTTGTAACTAGTTTTTTTCTACTTTATTTTCTATATTGACATTTAAATTATTTTGTACTTTATTACATCAAGAAAAATAAAATTTGATTCAATTTTGTAGTCTTAAGATTAATGAACATACTTTTATTTCTAAATACTAACTTAAGAATGAAAATGAACATGTGAAGCCCAATAATACATATGAAAAGAAAGATAAAAATATAACTGTAAATTTAAGTAAAAATTAGAGTGTAATTATTATAACAAAATACCCATAATAAAGATCAATACTTTAAAAATAAATGTGCTATAAAAATTGAAATCTTTAAGGTCAAAGATAAAGGTAACACCAATAATAATGAGACTCAATAAAAATAAAATTCTAATACTAGAGCAATTTTTACTTCTACTTTACATGTTTGTTTTATTGAATGAATTTTTAATTTTGGTGCTACTCAACATATGACATTTAATTCTCAATTGTTTACTTCTTTAGAATCATATAATTTCAAAAATTATTTTAGTCTTATAAATCATGTTTTTTATAATGGTGAAGCTATAAGAAATGTTAAAATCCCTAATAAATTGCATAATGTCTTCTTTATTCTTGATTTGAAATTGAATTTACTTTATGTACCTCAGTTATACAAATATAAATAATAAATTAGAATTTATTAATAATACTTATTATGTTAAATCTACTAATCAATATTTTCAAGTAGTACTTACTACTTTTTAAAAAAATGATAATTTGTTTAAATTTATTGGATTCTATTCTCACTCCTCTTCTCATGCTTTGTTTATTTTTAATGATACTAACCTATAGCCTAAAATTTTATGAGATATCAATTACTAATGTATTCAAATGAAGAAAAAACTTAATATGGTGCAAGGATTACCTAAAATTTATTTGACTACTTCTACTTGTAATGGTTGTATGGCTATTAAAATTTATAGATAATATTTTCTTAAAAATCACTCTTAACATACTAACAAAAATCTTCATTTAGTTCATAATGATCTTTTAAGCCCTATGTAAACTTGTTCTATTAATGGTGTTAAGTATGCTTCAAATTTTGTTTATGATTGCAATAGATGAGTTGGAATTTACTTCTTGAAAACTAAATATCAAGTTTTAAACACTTTTAATGAGTTTATTATTATTATTATTATTGCATATTACACACTGATAATGGTACTTTATATATATATATATATATATATATATATATATATATATATATATATATATATATATATATATAATGAGAAAAACGTTTCTTACAAACCTAAATAAAATGGTGTTGTTCAACATAAACATAGGACTATCACTGAAATAACTAGATGTATAGCTGCATACTAAAAACATATATTAAAAATTTTAGGTTAAAGCTATGTATTGTGCTTCCTATCTCATAAATAAGACTCCAACTAATTTTTTTTTTAAATATTACAATTGAAGAAGCTCAAGGAGTGGTAGAAAATATAATTTAAAATATTTACATATTTTCAATTGTGATTCACTTATTCACATTTCCATTTAAAAACACAAGAAATTAGATTTTAAATTTTATATTTTATAATCTTTTGGTTATGACAAATCATATAAAGCTTATAGGGTGTATGATCCTCAAATTAACAAAATTTAGCTTTAGATGAATGTTAATATAGCTAAAAATAGTGTACTTGATTGTGCTTCTAATTTTGATTTTGTTGATATAGTTTCTACTTATTTTTCTTTTGAAACTAGTGATGATCAAAATGATGTGTTTTATAATGATGTTGTTCTTCCAATTCTTCCTCCCCCTTCTATTCTTTCTCCACTTAAATCTATGCCTATGTGGGCTAAGACTAGTATTAAAGATTTTAAAATTCTTATAGATCTTAAAGACACTCATAGAGCTAGGCAATAATTTTATAATTATACTTTGAGTTTTAAAATTATATATAATAATGATTCTTAACCTCTAAAACAATAGAAAATTCACCCTCATTGGGAAAAAATAATGCATGATGAGTACCACTCTTTGATTTCTAGTATCACATGGGACCTAGTTGCCCTACCTAAAAGGCATCAACCGGTATGTTATAAATGGTTGTTTAAAACTAAGTTCAACTCTGATAATCAAATTGAAAAATATGTAGGTAGACTAGTTGATAGGACTTTTTTATAAATTAAAGGAATTGAATATAATGAAACTTTTGCTCCCATTGCTAAGATGCCCCCAATTAAATTTATCTTAGCATTAACTCCTCTTTCACTTGTTTATCAAGTTGATGTTAATAGTTATTTCTTAAATGATTATTTGTATGTTGATGATTTAATCATAACTATTATTAATAGTTCAATGGTTTCTTTCACTAAAAATGATTTGAAGAATACCTTTGAAATAATTGATTTGGATCTCTTACATTACTTTTTAGGTATTCAAGTTTGAAAATAAAATGGTAAAATCTCTATTTCTCAATCTAAATATGGATATAATTTATTATCTAGGTATAATATGTTATATTACAAACCTATTACTATTCTCTATGAAATTGGTAGATATATACTTGATGACATAGAAATAGAAGTTGTTGATCCAACTCTATATACAAAATTAGTTGGAAGTTTGAAATATATTATTCATGTTCATCCTAGTATTCTCTTTTCTATTGGATTGATTTATCTCTTTATTTCTAAACCTCAAGTTTCTCATTCTAAAACTACAAAAATAATTATTCGTTACATTAAATACACTCTAACCTTTAACATTTAGTATAGCTTGAATAGTAATTTTTATTTGGAAGATTATTCAAATTTTTATTGGGCTAGTGATCTTAATGATCATATATCTACTAGTGGTTATTTATTCTCTTTGCGTTACAACACCATTTCATATAATATTAAAAATTAAACTATTGTATATTTATCTTCCATAGAAGTTGAGTATAAATCTTGTAATCATGGTGTAAAGGAATTTATTTACCTTAGAAGACTTCTTACAGATCTAGTCCTTCCACAATATTCAACTACTCTAATTTTTGGTGATAATTAAAGTGCCATTATCTTAAAAAAAAAAGGATCTTACATTCAAGGTCCACACACATTATTATTTAAAATCACTTTTAGTGTGAACTTTTTGAAGACAATCAAATTATTTATTCTTTTTATCATATTAAAAAACAATTGGATGATATCTCCAATAAATCACTATATAAAGACAAGTTTGTTTTCTTTTGTAAAAAGTTAGGATTGAAGGAAGTTATCATCAAGAAAAAGATTTAGTGATGTTTCCTCCCTTTCTATTTGTTTATAAACCTCTAAATAAAGTTTAACTTGGAGTGTTAGAATTGTCATTTGTTTCACGTAATTTATTTTATCTTAAGTTTTTTTCATGTATAAGGAATTTACATTTATGTCAATTATTAATTTGTATAAATTTAAATTTTATGTGGTTTCACTCACCTCTTTATTCTCCTTTAGAATTTAGATTTTATTTATATGAGTGACTCCTTCTCCCACATGGCACACACTTGCTTTAACTTTGTAAGGGATTAGAATAAAAGTGACACATACTTAGAGGGCTTGTAAGATCATAGTGAGATTATATGTAACTCATATTTTTCTCCTATATGTCTATAAAATATCCTTTGTTCACCTTATTTCCTCATTAACAATCTTATATCTCTATCCATTATTCTCTTTTTCTCTTAATTAAATCTTTTAGTTATGGAGATTTTTTTTTAATCTTTCTAATATGAGTCAGTGATTTTTTATCCAATATGTTTGATTTTTTACTTTAAAACTCTTGTCACTTATTGTTTTATCTTTACACATAACTTAGTATTATGCATTCTCATTTTTTTTAACACTTTCATGCTATATTATTGATGATTATTCTTGTATTAAAATCTTTCATGGTATCAGAGCTGTGGTCATCTTATCGATATTTTTCTAAAGAATGTGCACATTTTTAAAAAAGACTAGCTATTTTTTTGTAATGGATATGACCATTTATATTCAAATATATTTCTCTCTTCTTGCCTAATTTATTAGTTTCCAACCATTTTTTTATAGGTTTTTCAACTAAATTAAATTTTAAAAAAAACGATTATAACCACTTGATTTTTAAATCAATTTTTTTAAAGTAAATTATCACCAATATTTATTTATTTTTAATGAGCATTTATATTTATATATCTTTGTTTTATTCATATATATATCATTATGTTAAATTATTTTTAGTCTTATTTCAAACTAGCAACAAAAAAATATAATATTCAAGTTTTTTTCATCTAGTTATTTTCACTTACTCATTGAAATTTTAGCTCAGTAAATTTTATCTAATCTATTTTTATTTAAAATTTATCCATTTATTTATGGGTAACTATTCTTAAGCAAGTCACCCCATATAATATATTTTTTCCTAGCAACACTTTTTTTCTTTCGGTGATGCTCTAAATCATATGGGTCCTCCCTTTCTCTATTGTGTACATGTCAAGTAAGTTGCCCTACATTTTACCAGCATTATTTTGATTTAAAAAAGTATAAATAATAACTCTCTCTATGTAATAGTAATCTATTATTACTTTTTCATTTCAATAGTTAGGTTTAATACTTAGGAATAATAGCTGGGCATGATTTTTTTTACAAAAATCACATATGTCATCATTTCCTTCTTACCTTATTATTGTCTACTTGATGTCTAAAAAAATTTTAATTTCACTTTATGATAATCATTCCCAGCTCAGCTGCATGGTCATCATATCATTTGTCTTTAGTTAAGCCTTTTTTAATTCATTTACTATGTTTCTTTATTTTAGCTTATGAATCATTTTCCTATTTACAATCATGGTATATTTATGTGTTGGGAATTTTAGTTTTTAGAAAAAAATATATTATAATTTAATAATCTTATTCAAATAAGCAAAATTAGCCTCATTTTTTTAATTCACCAATAAAAAAATTGACAAATATCAAGAATGGTGCTTCGATTTTATTCCCTGTAAGCTCTATTTCCTTTATTTCTTCCATTTATATTCTTAATTTATTTTTTATATATAAATTCTAAATTTATCAACACATAATTCTCTCTTTATTTTATTTTAATTAAAAAATAAAAATCACTTTCTTCAATTTAGTTTGATTTTTTTATTAAAAATATAATTTTATTGTCTATGGTTTATACTAAACATATGTAAGAGCAATAAGGGTTTTTTTATTAGTTACACTTAAAAGGGATTTCTCTTTTTTTTAATTCATATTTTGTCTTCTTTATTTAAAAAAATACATTCATTTATGTTGTTTTCCTTGGCTTTAAATTAAAAAATTAGACCTTTTTTAGTTGATATTATCTTTTTTGTATCACCTTAGCAAGTTTATTGTAATTATATATATTATTTTCATCTCTCTTTTATTATAATGTATCTATTTTACATTCTAATGAAGTCATTCCTTTTAATTTTTTCTTCCTCTTAAGCGTTTGTTTTCTAAGTAATTTTTTGCCTATTCACTTTTCGATCATTAGGTGAGATTTCAAAGCATAATGAATTAATTATTTCATAAATTTAAACTCTTATCCACCAATAACTATTTATATAAATTAAATATGTAATATATTTTCACTTTCAAATATTTAGTGCACATAGTAGATAACATAGATCCTCAAATAAATACAAAGACTTCCTCCATCTAAATTCAAGAGAAATGACAAACAAAAAAATGATGAGGCCTTTGGATTGATTGGCATGACCATGAACCCAAAATTTCATTTCCATATTGGTGGTTATTCTCTCTCCTTCATTGCTTGGTTTAAAATTCAATGTGTTTATGATGTTGTGAGTAAATCTTAAAAAATTTAAATTCAAGATCAATTGTCTGATTTAGAGTATAATGAATTTGAAATATGAATGATTTCTTGATTAAAATTAATTTTTTGCATTCTTAATTACCTATTTTAATCATTAAACTTTTATATTTTAATTTAATTCATATTATCATGAAAATTTATATACCTCGACCTTTTCATCAATTTATCACCAATATTCATTTGTAACTAGTTTTTTCTACTTTATACTATATGTTGGCATGTGAATTATTTTTTTCCTTGTTACATCAATAAGAACAGTAGTTTATTCAATTTGGTAGTCTTAAGACTAATGATCATACTTTTATTTTTATACACAAACATAATAATAACAAAGAACATGCTAAGTCCATTAATACACATGAAAGGAAAGATTAAAAAATCCAAGTCTAAACCTAAGAAAAAAATTGAGTGTAATTATTGCTACAAGACACTCATGATGAAGATCAATGCTTTAAAAATAAACATGATAAAAAAATTAGAAACCTAAAGGTCAAAGACAATGCTATAAATAGTAACAATATGACTCAAGAAAAATAAAAGTTTAATAATGGAGTTGTTTTTACTTGTGCTTTGGTTACTTCTCTTATTTAATATATTGTTAATTTTGGTGCTACTCAACATGTGGCATTTAATTATTAATTTTTTACTTATTTAGAATCATTTCTTTTTAGCAATTATTTAAGTCTTGTAAAGCATATTTTTTACAATGTTGAAGGCATAGGAAATATTAAAATCCCTAATAATGAATTACATAATGTCATTTTTATTTTTAATTTAAAATTAAAATTACTCTCTATACCTTAATTATGTAAATAAGACTATAAAGTAAAATTTATTAATGATACTTTTTATGTTAAATCTACTAATCAATATTTTCAAATAGTTGCTACTACTTTTGTAGATAATAATAATTTTCTCAAAATTACTGGATTGTTTTCTCCATCCTCTTCTCATGCTTTGTTTGTTTCTAATAATACTAACTTGTGGTATGAAATATCAATTACCAAAGTATTACACTTATTAAAAAATTTAATATGTTGTAAGGTTTTCTCAAATTATCTCCCACTAATTCTACTTATAAGGATTTCATGTCTAGTACAATTCATAGATAATCTTTTTTTTTAAAACACTCTTTGAATGCTATTAAAAGTAATTATAACGATTTTATGGCTAGTAAAATTCATAGATAATATTTTAGTTCATAATCATATTTTAGGCCCTATGAAAACTCATTATATTAATGGTGATATGTATTCATTAACTCTTGTTTATTATTTCACTAGGTGAGTTTCAATTTATTTGTTGAAAA
The DNA here is from genome assembly GCA_037957365.1 of Torreya grandis. Classification (NCBI taxonomy): domain Eukaryota; kingdom Viridiplantae; phylum Streptophyta; class Pinopsida; order Cupressales; family Taxaceae; genus Torreya; species Torreya grandis. The sequence goes on from JARHVA010000895.1 coordinate 1,848,326, forward strand.
CTAAAGATCAAGTTTTAGACACTTTTATTGAGTTTCATTATTTTATTGAAAAATAATCTCATTATTTTTAATCATAATCACTAAAAATTAGGAGGGGGGATTGAATCAATGTCTTCAAAATAATCATTCAATTCTATTTAAGCATACATAAACCATTCATACAAACATAAACATATAGAAAATCATATGCAACCATATAAGATCATGAAACACATTACATATTTGAGAAAAACTTAACATGAATAAAATAAACTAATATATGTGATTGTAATATAATTATATAAGTCAAAAATCAAGTTTAGTGAAGCACTAACTTCACAAGGAACACCAACTCCAAGTAGTCAAGAACCTACATGACTAGGCTTTAGCAAGCACCCACTTTCAAGGAGGCAGTAATACTCTAGATTACTCAGCAGAAAATTAGGCACCTAATAGATTTGATTGCCTTGAAAATATTTTTTCTTATAAAACATATGATTAACACCTTATTTAGTTCTTCTTACTCTTCTATTTCTCTCAAATTACCTTCTAGACTTCTTCGCTTAACCAGGTCTCTTCAAGATAGATTAGGTCCTATAACCTTGACATTCATCTATAGTTTCTCTATTATATATTTATGATAGTTTATATATACCCATATAGTTGTCTATAAAACCTTTTTATTCTCTTAAAAGTTCTATATCTTTCAATTGAACTCTTTTGTTTTCTAATTAATGAATTAGGCCTATTAGGCCTTGTTCTTATACAATTTTTTAGCTCATACACTTATTTGTCAGCCATACACCCTTTCACACTTAGATTACCATTAAAACAAATATTATAATAAATTTTATACATGAATCATTCATTTATATTAGATTGCCTTCATTACTACACATTACCCTTTGATATCTTTGAAATACTTGAAAATAAGACACATATAATTAAAAATTAATATACCAATAAATTATATCCCAAATAATCTCTTTTTAATTCCATTCCACTTTATAGCTCCAACCACCTCCTGAATCATACCATTAGTATTATTCATAATTAGGCATGTGAACCTATAGAAAGTCCACCAAACAAAACTGAAGCATGTATAAAATTTAGTCACATAATCATGATAATAAATCACATATAAAAAACCTCCATAAACTCAATAAATTTATTAAGTGAATTATAATTCAAAACATAGGGAAAAAAGACTAAAAAACACTCTTACAATTTGCTCATTCAAAACTACTAATTTTTCTTAAAGACCAGACATGGTGACTCAGACCTCCAACACACACACACACACACACACACACACACACACACACACACACACACACACACACACACACACAGATATATATATATATATATATATATATATATATATATATATATATTATATACATTTTCAATGACTTATTATTCATGTAGATGAAACTTTTCAATATTCAAACCATATTAAAATATAAACATCATATGGTCTTAGTTTCAACAATTGGTCTTAGAAACCAATTTATTGACCTCACTACAGATAGATCTCACTGAGTTAGACAAGCCATTTTGGTTTCTTCATTTTGACCACTATACTTAACTTTTAAGATTTATAAAAAGTATAAATAGGACATACTAGTCCAAAAAACTATATATATGTACTTGATTTCATCCTTCTATCATGATAACACATTCCTAATCATGTTTTCACTAATGCTTGGGTTTTTTTACTATTTTCACCATTAGGCGTGTTAGTGACTGGCTATTTTGGATGAAAGATTTAGCATACTTAAGGGATAAAACCTATCCAAAAACATTCATTTACATGAAACATAAGTCTAAAAATTTATTCTCCATCTATTTTCATAGTTTGAGTTGGTCAACTATGACTATTACAATAAATATTTAAGATATAGCACTTTTTTGTAGGGTATATTCACACACTTGACAACTCAATCACACTTGGAGGTGATTGGTAGAGTTGAAAAAAATCTAAAATAACTTACTTGTGCATACCAATTCATTCTAAGCACTTTTAATCATCTTAAACATTGGATCCTTCTAGGGTTCTAAAAGGGTTTAAACCTATTTTCATTCTTAACAATTGTTCATAAATTATAACCCCTCAATGAAATAATGTCAAAAATCATTATACAACCTTATCTCACCATGAAACCAAGCTTATACCTTCATAGAAGGTCTTTTCATCACATAACTAAGATTCACATGACACCTTGTCATCAATGATACTTGAAATCAATCTTCTATAACCTTTACAATTATGAGAACATCAATCTCACAATGCCACCATGCCTCTTCATGCAAGATACAATGAATATTATGCACATACCTTATCAAGAAACTATTAGGTTCAATCATTTGACAAGATTTATAATAAGGAACTTGTATGTTGACCTTCACATCACTCATGTAGACTTAGGAACATATACTAATCATATGTTACACTCTCAGAATAACTGTAATATTGATCAATATTCTCTTTCATATATACACTCTTCAATGACCTCATGAAGACCTATAACCTCATGAACATGCCAACTGACCTTGAACACTTTAGTTGGTTACAACACAACACTCACTAGAGCACCACAGAGACATCAATGAAAATAAAAATTATAGTCACATTATATCAACCTTTTCAAAAAAAATTGACATCAATGACAACATAAATTCTAAAATTAGATAATAGGAATAATGCTCAACAATATTCCCCTTTGTCATTAATGAAAAAACACATTACAAATTGATCATACTCATCTCCCCCATTCTAGTCTATCTACCTTCTTGAACTTTCCACTTATTTGACATAAATGACAAACTGATGTTGACAACTCCTTTGATCACACTCCTTGTAACAAAACTACTCAACACACAGGACTATGCATTTATGAGTCATAATACAAACATTCTCCCATATCTCCATGCATACCTTCTTCAAACAACTAACCTACTCTTGGAGCTAATGAATCACCTAATTAGCTCCCTCTAAGTACTTGTCTTCTTTAATTGTTGTTATGGTATGAAATTACACCCAATTTCTATCTTAAGTATTCATGCATTACCTTTGGAAGTGGTTTGGTCAAAATATATGTAATTTGATCCTGTATAGAAACATATTCAAGTCTCACACTTTGTTCACATGACTATTCTTTTATAAAATGATACCTGATGGGAATGTTCTTAGTCCTTGAGTGCATTATAGGGTTCTTTGAGATACTTATAGCACTTGTATTGTCATAATATATAGGAATAAGACCATTATAATCCACTTTGTAGTCTCTTAGGGTCTATCTCATCCATAGGACTTGAGTGTAACATAAAGTTGCTACAATGTACTCAGACTTACAAGTATACAATGTTATTGATGGTTACTTCTTGGTTATTCATTAAACTAGGCACCCACCTAAGAAAAAGTATCCTCCACCAGTACTCTTCGTATAATCTAAACTTCCTACCGAGTCTACATCTATATAGGTTGTCAAATTGAACTCCTTGCTCATTGGAAAATGTATATACATAAAATTTTTTAAATTTTATCAATTACTAACACTATTTATCTTGTAGAAACTTATCGATTCTCAATATCTATGACTACACACCATAAAGGGTGAAATAGGAAAGGGGTGGATATACCATTTGTATCTCATATGATGGTTATCCCTTTTACCACTTGTTATTTACACACTTGTCTCCTTAAAACCATTTTCCTAATCTTATTTTTATATTTTGTATAGTTCTCTAGTGATTTACCACCTTTAGTTCCCCTTTTTTTAACATCTAAAACCATTTTTTATAGTTGACATGACTACGTTGATTGGGTTGACCTTGTTCTCTTATTGGAAAAACTTATTTAGGGTCAACATCAACTCTTGGCTGACCTTGCTTATGACCTAATGAGTTTGTATCAATATCAATTCTAGGTTGACTGGGTCGACCCTATTAGCTAAATTTTTTTGAAAGGTTTAAGCTTAAAGCCATTTATATATAAACAATCATTTTGTTATTATTTAGAAAAGAGAAGAAGAAGAAAGAGCTATTGTGCATGTACTTATCTACCATTCTACTTGAGGAACAAGATTAGGGTTTCATACTTTATTTGGAGATATTGATATTACCCTTTGGGGAAGTATTTTGGATGTATTGATAGATTTTGTATCTTAGAGTTGATTTATCCTTGTTATCCTTACATACCACAATAACCTCTTGTGAATCACCTTGGTGAAGAGAGAAATTGAAGCTCGACGGGTTCATCTTCAAAGGTAAGTATTCCTAACTTTATTACTAATTTGTAAGAGTAAATAGATATTAATTTTCACTTCTCTTTTATGCATTAAGATTATATAGACATTGAAATGATTATATGTAATATATGTATATTTAATTTTGTTGTTTATTAATCCCAATTTGTGCCATAAGCTTTGATAAGCACTAGCTTAGATTTAATTGTTTTACTTATTATTCGTATAGTGAATATGAAAATAAAGGACTTAGTTAGGGTTATTTTTTTGTTTTTCTTGATTAGAGGATTAAAAACCCTATTTAGTGATATCATTTATAATAATATATTCCATAATTAGGTCTAGTAGATCCATATTGGTCATGTTCTCGATTCTCTAATATATCCCCAATCAAAAGTGTTAGTAGGATCTATCTTCTCCAAACTAGGATTAATTTAAAGATTTGATGCATTTTTGATTGCATACATTACAATGAACTTGATGAGAATCTAAAATTTGTAAGTTTTCCTTCATGTTTTTTATTTCTATTATTTTATTTATTATTTGTATATATTTTTAATACTAAGCAGACCAAGCCAGTATAGTTTCTAACTTCTATGCATAGGTGTAACGCACAATCGCATCAAAATGACTCTATTTTTAATGTGTAGGTCTTCATTAGATATGGGTTACTAGATCAAATAGATCAACATAATAATCTTATTTAGTTCCAGATAATTGACTATGTCAAACAATTTAAATTAGTCTCTTGTTCAGTTCTAGAACAACAAACTAAGTCATTTATTTCAAAATAGTATTATAGACAACTTCTAGATAACAAATCAAGTTAAACAGACTGGTATAGTCATCTTAAATAGTCTTTAATAAATAACCAATTTTAGAACTAGGTCAATCTAGTCAACATAATTAGTATAACTTGCAAGCATCATTCGAGAAACTTCAATAGAAATTTCATAGTCCTTAACATCTTTCAACCCACCAAGGTTTCTTTCTCTCTTTCTTTAAATTTAATTCTTCCTTATAGTTTTATTTTAAAATTTTTGTAGTATTCAAATCTATAATCACATAACAAAATAGGTCAACCTGCTTGACTTAGTTCTATATTCTATCTTCTATCTAAAATACTAGGTTCACTTGGTCAGATTAGTTCTTAAGAACTCTTGATATTGAAATACATTAGTGACCCTTTCGACTCTATTCTAGAATGTTTTCTTATAGTTTCATCTGAAATGACTTTATACTATTCTTAAATTTATAATTAATAACTATATGTTTGTAATTAATTCATACTTTCACTTTCATTTGTTTGCATGCTTAGAGAATCTCAAATATTCTAATTACATAGTTTTTCAATATATCATTTTATTGTACTATTTTTTTCTCTTTTTTGAATGCACTACCAAATGATGTAATTTAAAAAATGTATTTAAACATTTATATACCCAAGGCCTACCTACACGGATTTCATCACCAAGGGGGAAGTTGACTTTGTTTTCTAGCCAAGCATAAATACATGGTTAATATATATATATATATATATATATATATATATATATATATATAGGTAAAGTACCTGACACCTTTATCATCACAAGATAATGAATTGAGGTAGTAGACCCCAATACCAAGCCAGTACCATTATCAACAAAGATCCCTTTCAACCTTAAGCATCCTTAAACCATCCATATATTGTTCTCTATTTATCTAATTTAAAAAAACTTTCCTATCACATTAAAAAAAACACTTTATAATAATTTAACAACATTCGTGATGATCACTTGGTTAGAATTTACTTTTTAATTGACTACTTATTCTTTGATCATTATATGTTTTATTGAAAAAAATTGTATTGGCCAACATTGGTGCAAGGTTTTATGTTGTATAATAATTGGATCATTTTCATTGACCAATTGTTTGTATTAACTTTCATTTCTTGATTTCAATTACATTTCAAAAAATTTCTCTACTTTCAATACACTATCATTTTATTTGACATAGTCCCTTACACACTATCTTTTTCCCTATTTGTAGTACAAATTTGACATAGTCAACCTAGTACTCCTTTTTTCCTCTCAACTTACAGTACTAAGTCAAATTGGTTGACTCTATATCTTTATCAGGCTGCCCTTAGTCTTAGGTTATAATACTAGGTCAACTTGGTTGATTCTATATCCTTGTTAACTCAATTTTCATACCATGTTTTCATTACTAGGTCAACATAGTTGAATCTATACTCTTTTCTAAATTTTATCTCTCCTTGATTTTTCATTATATTTGCCTTCCCTAATATTTCTCCTTCATCATTAAATTCTATTTTGAAGATAACACTGATTTGAATTCAACATCTATGATGAGTCTTACCAACCCTAATAGTTTTTTCCATAAGCAACTTATGGCTCGTATCCTATATGAAATAAATTTACATATCGCCACTCACATAACAAACTATGGGACCCCTCCTCATTCCATTTCATTTCTAAATCCTATCTTCTCACTTGAAGACCAACCTGAATTAGATTATACACCAAAAATTATGTTCTTATTTAATGAATTTCCACAACATCGAGGAAAGGATCCTTATACTATTTACAATCTCATGATAAGTGGTCAAGTCAAAGAGACCCATTCACCTTATCCCATGTTCTCACATGTATTTGGAGACATTATATTCTTTTTTTATTATCCTTCTCCCTCTATTTTTATCCCTTCTCATACCATGACTTCTTATTCTTTGATTTCCTCTACCACCATGGCTAGTATCTCTACTAGCATGAAAAGGTTTACATCTATTAGGCCTCTTCCAAGACCGACACTTCTCAATTCTTCCATAAGTGAATCATTTACTATTGATGGTGATCATGCCTCTAGTGCTGATTCTTCTCAATCCTCTATTAGTCCATCTTTTACAACATAATCAAATTGTGCCACTAGTACCTCACTTACTAACAGTTGTTCTCAAACTCCTACTAGTCCCTTTACTTTGAAAGAGGCCATCGACTAAGCTAACCATAAATATTTCCTTATTAAATATTTAAGCTAACCATCCCAACCTTTTTTGGGTACTCACATTTTATTCAAAAATAAAAATCATCATGATACCAATGATGTTATCACTGACTCTTATAATACGATCCAGACTATTCAAGTTGTGGTTCCTAACTAAACTTTAGAATAATATTTCCCTCCTAACCATGTCACCAATCCTCATTTATATTTATCCAAAAAAATAAATGTTCATAAAGCTAAATCCCTTGTAGAATTAAAAAATAATCTACCAAGGCCTCTGACATGACAAAATGATCCCACTCATCCCATGAAATTTTGGTATGATCATAATAAATTTTATTCATTTCACATTAGTTGGGGTCATTCTCATGAGACATATAGGTAGATTCATAATTAGGATATGGATTTCCTTTTTGGTCTAAATTTTGACCATAATTCTATAATTAATCAACACTAAAATTCTTGTGAAATTGTTTTCAAATCCCATGGAACACAAAATAAATATCAATCTTTAAACTAGGCTAATGCTGATTTGTCCATCTATAAAGATCACCAAGATAACCAAGACAAAACTACGTATTCTACCAATCATGTTGATAGTCTCATTAACCCAAATCCTAAAGAGAATGTGGTCCATATGAATAATATGTGAAGGGTGGTTGCTTTCATTTATCCTCAACCCTTCCACATGCCTCAATTATCTTGCATATTTTATGTTATCCAAGATTCTTTTTTGACTCACTTAAATGAATTGGGTCAAGAAGATGTCATATCTTTTGATGACCTAATTCTAACACATGCTTTGGATAACACTTGTCATACCATTTCTACCATCCCTCTGACCTCTTTGCTTATCACCAATGATACACAAACTTATATCAACACTTCTTATCAAACTAAACATACAATAATTATCCCATCTCTTCAAGATAATCAACAAACTTGTCCTCAAATTAAACCTTATGCCTCTTACCAACATAAATTCACATGTACTTTGGATCCTCCTTTTGAGGACATCCTTAAACATTATGCACCACTTTTTATTATTCCTCTTTTGGTTATGATGTGTGGGATCCTATCATAGATATTACTAATGTCCCATCTCAAATACTATTTCTCAAACTTATACGGACCTATCCACATCATCATAACCATCTTATGTATCTTTTGTTTGAAATAAATATCCCTCATCCTCCCATTGTAAGACATGAAAATAAATTATCTTGGTAAGAAGATAACATATTTCAATAGTGTGTAGAGATGTCCATACATGTTGATGAGACAATGGACACTTTTATTTCCCTCAAGTTTGCCATTGCTTATATGATACTCGATGAGATTATGCTTCATGTGGATGATCCTCCTCTATTTATCAATATCCAAATTAGTGATATCAAAACAAGCATGCTTTAATTGACAAGGATTCTAGAACTTGTGTTGCCTTTCATTGTTTTATCAAAACCCTAGGACATAATGAATGTAATCTTAAATGCACATGCAACACATGTCAAGGCTATGACCAAAGGAAAATGCCTCCTCTAGAATGTGTATGGCTCCCCATTGCCATCCTACATATCACCATTTGCATGAAGGTGATAATATTTAACTTTAATCTATCTTATAACATTTTTATTGGTAGGCCATTGACTCATAGTATGAGAGAAGTTTCCTCTTCTACCTACTAATGTGTCAAATTTGCTCACAATGGAGCCATCTATAAGATTCAAGGTAACAATAATCATTGGAATTTTGAATAATTATAATACCATGGTGTATTAAATATTCTTACCCTTGAACCCTTGCCAAGTGTTCTATTTCATGAATATCAATGGTTTAATTTTCCTATCAATTCAACTTGAGGTTACAATGCTCATCCTAAAATCATTGAGAATATACCCCCTAACCTCTTATATTTTGATGATGATGAACCTGATGAGATCAATCTCAAAACTAAAACATTGGGTTTCTCACATCATCTCATCTCTCAACTTCATAATTCTTTACAAACGCATTCCCATCAACCACCTTGTGATAATATCCCCATTGTCTTAACTAAGACTCGAAATTCCATTCATCACACCACATCATATGACATGGTCATCCCTACATGTACCATTAATCTTGATACACTTGATTATGATGATGGCTATAACTGAGTATTAAAGTCCTATATGTACTCATTAGAATTTTTCTTGATGTTTGCAAACTCAACCAAAAGAAATATTGGATCAATTCTATCACCATATTGAATTCTAAAAACATTTTTCATTTATTCCCATGAATCAATCCATCCATGGGGAAGAGAATTGAACCACTCTCGTATGTCTTCTTCTAATGTGTTCACAAATAACTTAATTTAAACATCCTCATTATATTCAATGATATTTTGTAAAGCCCTCAAGTGTCGATCACCACTCACTACATTGTTCACTTGAAATTTTGAAAGTCATTTCCTTATTTCATTCAAGACATAATTAGCATAACCTTCCATGTCATCAAAATTGATAGGTCTAAACCTAGGAATGTGAAATTTAAGACATTCATTCTCATCTTGGTCCCTATACCTCATGATTGGTTCAATGGGAGGTTAAAATAAATGGTAAAGGGCTATGAGATGGTGAGTGAGGTAGAATTGGTAAAACAAACTTGGGATGGGATTAATCTATTTGAGAAGAAGCTTGCTAGTAAATATGACTATATGTTTTTGAATGACTAAGAGAGCTATAAAAGTCCTCAACAATGGGAAGTTCAACAAAAATTTCAAGATTATCAAAATTTTGGAAATATAAGCACTCCTTAGTAGCTGAACATTGCCCTTTAATTATACTCTAAACATACTTTCTAAATTTAAAGATCAGATAATAACACAAAGACACTAAAATTTTTAGAATAATGTTCAAAAGGGAAAATCACCTTCTAACATACAATTTTAATAGCTCTTTGTAATAAATTTAACATATGTCAATTATCAAATCTCTTAATTCTTCGCATGTCCCCAATGGAGTGTTCTGGTGTTGATGGCAAAAATAGTCTAAATGTATCAAATAATATCATACAACTTCACAACATGAAATACTTACAACTCTATACAAAATTCCCTAACAACACAAATGTCATGGTTGTCTTTTCTTTCCATAGAAATAGTTCTAATTGAGTGGCAACATTGATGAACCAAAAATAATTAGATTAGTGAAAATATACGTAGAGCACTTTCAAACACGAATTATTTATATCTCCCTATAAGATTCCCTAAAAACACAAGTACCATGTCTATATTTTCTTTCCCCAATAATGGTTCCAATCGAGTGTTGGTTACCATTTGTACACCTCTTTCACTTACCCTTGGAAACTTGAAGAAAATGGTAAACAAAGTTGAAAAATCCACTAGTATGTCGTTATATCCAAGGAAGGGTTTGGCATCTAGAATGGACTAGATGTAGAAAATGAATGTGAGGTACCAATATAAAGTATGGTCATCTCCCTACTCATTCTAGCTCTACTTGGACCAAAGAGAGAGTACCTATGCGATAGCCCTAAAACTAGACATTCAAAAACTTTTCCATGTCAAATTGATAAACTTAGGGTGCCCTAAAAGTCATTCAACAACATATTTTCAAATTGAACTATAAAAAGGGTTTATAACCTAGATCTATGCATAAAATGATAACTAGTAATGAACACAAACCCAAATATCCAATCAACAACATTTAGAAAACATATTACTATATTTCATCACCAAGAAATAGCAAAGAAAAAAAGTATTTTCATTAATTTTGTAGATAAACTTTACGTACATCACTGTTTGTAAATGCTACCATGGGGACAATCATGGTGAGATTTTCCATGTTAGACAAGAGAGACATATTACAAATGCTCTTAAAGCTTGTTAATGGTTGCACATCTATAACCACCTTATTAAGTGTGACAATATCTAAACATATTAGTTTATCCTAAAACATTGAATAACCTTGACTTAAGGGAAAATAAACAACTGAAAACCACCAAAGAACAGAGGATAATCCCCATATTTATACATTTCCCCCCCTTTCAAATCCAAGAATGGGGGTTGCATTTATAAATTTTCAAAATAGCACTCCAAGTTCTATTCAGATGATCCCAACTAGAATATGCCATTAACCATGCATAGAATCTTCACCCATTTGCACAAAAAATCATTGATCTAACTACCTCTACAAGGAATGATGAAGATTTACAACAAAAATCTTGATTTCTTTGCTAGAGATGCCTTTTACATGAGATATAATGTGAAAATTCATGGTAGAGGCCAAGAAAACTTTGTCCTCATTTGTAACTACCTGAAGATGCCTTTGACCACTTGCTTGCACATCTAGAACCTCCTGGACAACTATCATTTCCCTTTATGCATGCCATGGAATGACTCTACTCTTATAATGGTGGTGTTTGATCACTCCACACCTTTAGATTCTTGAAAAATATTCTTTGGAGTGACCCACCTTGGATATGCATACTTACAATATCTCTCCCATGGAGGAGCTTAAACAACCAATGCATGAGAAAATGCAATACTTAGGTCATTTTATCATTTTCCATTTTGGCTCTAACCTATTTTTTTCTTGCATTTTCAACCTTTTACTTTTTAAAATTTTTATTTTAGGTATAACTCAACATTTTTTTATACATAAATGCATTATATTTCACCTTTTGCCCTTTTGGGTAAAATTTGGCCCCTTTTAAAAAAAATTAATTTGCAAATTGTTGATTGTAATTTACACTTGTAGTTCCCCCGGGAAGTTCCCTTAGGGAAACATGAAATCTAGGTGAAATTTGCAATTTGAAAATTTATAAAATTACAAATTACATTTCATGTTTTAGATTCCCTCAAAATCTCATTTTAGGGAATCTATAAATCTAACTGCAAATTGCAATTTTTCAAAATTGTAAAATTCTAATTGGCTATGGAAGTTTCCCCTTACATTAAGGTAACCTATTCAGCAGTGTTAACTAGGGTTTTGGGAAACATAACTATAATTTGTAATTTTCACAGGTGAAAAATTACATTTCTTCTCAAGATCTCCTTGAACCTCCTCTTCAGATGGATTTTCCTTCACTTTCTTTGACTTGTAGAACTGGGAAAGTTGACCATAATTTTAAAATTGCATTTTTCCACTTGCTTCTCCCACTAAGATCTCCTTGGGACTTTTGAAGCTTCTTCTACAATTTTTAAAAGTTTATTTTGATTTTTAAACTTAACTGCATTTTACAACCCAATTGAGTAAATCACCATGTAGAATATTTTTACCAGAAGCCAAGCTCTTTCCTTGTATCCACTCTCTTGTTTTCATAGGAGCTATCATTTTAAATAATTTCTAGAGCCATCAAACACCTATTCTAATGTTAGCCAATCCATGAGCATAAATTTAAATATTTACAAGATACATGAGGAACCTTATAATATTGATAAAAATACGTAATAATTTATTTGAATTCTTGAATGTGTATTCTTTTAAAAGACATCCTACCAAATCCCCTTTTTACTACCAATCAGAACCATAGAGAGGAGAATCATCTTCATCATATTTAATAATTCTAGGAATAACACTTCTTTTAACAATCCTTTGTCCTCTACAATCAACAAAAATGTGTAAAGTCTTACAACATCTATAAATTAGTTTTTCCTCCATTACGTCACGTGTATCAAAAATAAAATGTGCATGGCATAAATACATGCTCCAATAGTACACCATTTTTCTTAACTTTGGGGGGACGTCTTGGATTTCTTTTTAAAACTATTGTAGCCCAAGACTAGGATAAAAATCTATAGGACCTATATGAGCTTTTACATGTTCTAACATCACTGAATCCTCCCAGTGATTCTATGCCATTTCAGGTACAAACCCATGAATATGCATACTTCTAACCCCCAATTACTTCCTCAATCATCCTCCTTTGAACATACTACCTTTAAGGGGATGGTTTAGGAAACTCAAAAGCCTTCTTTATTTCACATACCTAGAGTAGTCATTCCTCCCAAGTGACCACTTTAAATAATTAATTATGTGTGTCATTCATGCCAACTATGTCTTTGAATTATTGGATATTTTGAAATTCACAACCTTAGGAATACCATTATAAATCTGCACATCTGATTCTTTCTTGATAGACAATATTACCACATGACATGTGCATTTCTTTGGGTGGGACTTTGAATTTTCTTATAAGTGTATGATGGATGCTGCAATCCTAGGAAGTTAACAATCAAATTACAACTTATAAATATCTTTAATTACATTTCACATTTGAAACTTCCACCTACCCCTTCCTATTGTATGATTCAGAGACCAATAAATAATTTACAATTTAGAAAAATTGTGAAATTGTGTTGTGGTTCCACTTTTTTGACATAATTTTCCCATATAATTTTCTTACCTTATTTGTAATTATATTTTGAACAACAGACTTCTACCAGAACCCTAACATATCATTTGCAATTATATTTTAGTCAACGTTGGGTTTTCCACTGAGCTTCCATATGGGTTCATGTCATTCAATGCCAAAATTATATCTATTTCATTATGCATCCATGTGGGTAGACCATTTAGAGCATGATTTGAGATTAGTATTTATGTGGTCTCAATCCTGGCACCACGTGGGCCCACAAACTTCCACATGGGATTTAATTTAGTGAATCTCTTGCCTTCATAGAACCATCAATATATAAATATTCCATAAATACCTTCTCAACACCAGGGATTAACTGACCACTCATATCAAACTATGGGATAACAAGATTCACCACTAATCCATATTTTCCATATTCTTCTCTCAGTTCATCTACTAACACAAATTGTATCAATCAAACATATTTTGTAACAACTTCTGGAGATCTAAAGGCCCCAACCTAAAGTACAAGCTTCCATAAAGCTATGTGTTACTGAGCCTAGGCTATGACATTCTCTTGGTCTAGTTTTGGTTAATCATTGGTTGTATCACAACACATAGTCAAAGTCTTATCTCACATTTTAAGCCCATTAATAGAAACACATATAATTTCCATCAAAGCTTGATCTTAGTAAATAAAGAAACCATAACCTTTTGAATTGCCAATATCTCAATGTTTAACAATATCAAATCCTTGATGTGGCCTAAAAGATTTCAGTAGCTCTCTGAATTGTGGTTATTTGAAATAATATGGAAAGCTACCAATAAACATAAAATTAGGGCCATCAACTCCATAAAATGTACCTAGTGTAATACCAGCAATAGCTAAATTAAGGTGAGGAATAGGTTGACTCAGACCCAATCCTACTACCAAGGAGGGATTTTACTCATTTGGCCTCCTCACACACATAGAAATACCCTCAAACATGATGTCATCTAGGGCCATAAAATTGTTGGCCTTTATAATAGTTTGCATCTTCATAAAAGCGAATCTATTTTCATGGATAATATACACATTTAAAATAACATCACTTGGCTCTGTAGTATCTCTTCCTATGGCATCCATAATGTGACTAAAATATGTAGTAATAGTTTACTCATTACCCATTGGAAGAATCCCACACATCTATACATGGTACACAACCTTATTTTAACATCTACTTGCATGTACCTTCCATCTTTTAAATTTCTTGCTCAATACTCTTTATGCCTATGTTGTGGGATCCAAAAGTGCTTATGTAATTTGGAGAAATTACAAATTGCTTCTAGGCTTCTACTTTATGTCATTATCTACCATGTTATTCAAACTATAGTCTAGCTTGAATTTTACACCAAGTGCCTTTCCATTCTCTATACTTCACTAGATCTAGAAGTGGTGACACAAATTACAATTTGTAATTTTCTAAGTGAAAATTACACTTCATGTTCCCATTTCCACCATCCAAATTTTGTTTTCCATTCCCATGGACTTTTAACCCCTATTTTGTAATTAATTTTTATAACCAAAACCTCTAGAGAATATGTATGGCATCATTTGTAATTTTCAAAATTGTAGTGAACGTGTTGACCTTCGTCACCTACCATGTGCTCCAAGAAAGCATTCATATTTTTTTAAATCCTTTTCAACCACATGTCATTTTATATAGAAATTTTCTTTACATTATTTTCCACATAGGCATGTTTAGTTGTGTTAAATGTTACATGGATTTCCTCTTTGGTGATATGTGGCCATGTCCATAATTAAGGCATGGGTTAATATATCTACTTGGCATTTAATTCTCTAATATAGTGTTACTTTTGATATTATGTGGATAAAAAAATGTACCGTGTATTCTTTTGCTAACACATAGGCCCAAAGAATTCCACATGGGTTCCCCTATTCACTGGTCAACATATGAAACATCATTTTCAATAACTACATGGATTTTAATTTCCCAACATGGGATTGGTTTATTCCATCATAACCCTGATCCATGTTATAATAATATGAATTTATGTAGCCTCATATATTAATGACAACTCTCTAAAATTATCCCATACTTCATGTTGTTCAAAAACCATTTTGTATAAAGCTTTCCTTGTAAATCTTTTGGGTAACATCCTTGAATCCCTATGGACCCTACAAGCTTATTAAAATGTGAAAACATTTAATGTTAGTTATAACTAGGACTTTTCAAGGTTAACACAACATGAACATGAGAATGAGGTTTTATTTTAATGACTATGGAAATGGGGATTTTATAACTTAGATGTGAAAACCAAACCACTTGACCTTAGGTGAACACTCACAAATAGGAAGTGGGCTAGACAAATCAAGAATTTATACTTAATAATGGAATAGTTACTTAAGTGTAATTTTGGGCACTATTAATACCTATCACTTCGGGATGTACACCCCTATAGGTGTCTAAATAACCCTAGAATACAAGATAGATGCCAAGTCATTGGGATATAGAGTCAAGATTTTGAGAAACTTAATAGTAAACACCCATGAAAACTTAACAAAATGAGGTATACTAACAAAAAGAGATCAAGAAGATATGAAAATGAGCACACAAAAAAAAACACAAAAGGAAACTATAAAGACAAGGCCCAAAGTAAAGGGGAAACAAAGCAACAAAATAAAAACATGACAAAACTATACACTATACAATATTGCACCTAGTTATGGACTCGGTCAAGGAAGTATTTTAGATTCTTGCCATTGACTCATACCTCTAGTATTTCACCATCTAGGTATCTCAGGAAGAAAGTTTTTTCCCTAATCTAGTTGTCAATATAATAGGGACTCATCTACAAGGCATCAAATTTTCCATGCTTACCTTTCTCTTCATGTTTATTATCCCAAAGTATAACCAAATCACCTACTTGGAAGGTTTTTTGAGTGACCTTTCTATCATATGTCTTTTCCAGTCTTTCCTTGAAATTGACGTGTCTTTCATGAGAACAAGATTAATAATCTAATTGATTATGCTTTCATAGTGGTTGATTTTCTCACCATCTTGTTGCTACATGAACCGATAGGTTGAAAACTATGAATTTATAGGCAAAAATAATTGAGCTCCATAAAGAAGATCAAAATGGATTTTGCCTAAAAATATCTTGGGTGTAATCTTATTAGCCCATAAGTCAAACTTTAATTGTTTACCCCATTTCTTATTTTCTTACAAAGTAGTCTAATGATCTTGAACAATTTCTTGTTATTAGATTATACTTGTCCATTCCCCTAAGGGATATAATTGGAAGTATAAGTTAATTGAAACACATACTCTTTGAAAAATGCCATTAAAGGTTTAGATTTGAAGTTCATGTCATTATCAACAATTACCTTGACACACACGCCAAATCTATAAATAATCTAATTTAGAAAAAAATCCATAAATACCTATTGTGTTTCCCTTTTCTTAGGGATCACTTTGACCCATTTCATGGATTAATAAATTTTAACAAGTATCCATATATGTCTAGTTATTGATGAATAAACGATTTCCAAAAATAATCCATTACCCATTATCTAAATGGACCTTTAGTCATCACAATCTACAAGGGAAGAGAACCCAAAGCTTTCATCCTCCTAGAAAAACACTTGTATTTCTTGCACTTTCTAACGTTTTGAGTACATCCTTGATTAGTGATGCCCATCAATAACTAGTTCTCAAAATTTTATGAGCTATAACTTTAGGTGAAAAATGGACACCACATACTCCACTATGAAAATCTTCAATCAGGTCAGTAGTTTGTTTTTATAGCATGCATCTTAAGAGAACCACATCTGGATTCTTCTATGTTAGTCCATTTTTAGTCAAGAGGTACTTTTGAGAAACAAGTTTATGAGTTATTCTTTAGTTCTTATCCAAGTTAGGGGGATAATTTAGATTTTGTAAGCAATAAACAATGTATTTATACCAAAGAGATATACTAATTTGACTCAAAGACTAATCAACATTGAAAAAAATAGTTCTTACCTCAATCAATTTAAAATTTGTCTCATCCATGCACTTGGCTAGCCCCATCCCTCATACCAACTTGGTGGTCTTAATATCCATGTCATACTCTTACAATTTGTTGACCCACCTGCATATCTTGATGGATGTTTCAATCTAAGTCAATAAGTCCTTCACCATGGTGTGTGGGATGTAAGAAACAATCTTTGAGATTAGAATATAAGGCTTGAACATTTTAATATCCTTCAAAATATTGAAATCTTATTTCTCCATAATGGTGTAATTCAGCTCAGCACCTTGCATAGATTTGCTAAATAAAGTTATAGGTTGCTCATGATTGTCTTCACCATTTTAAAATAATACAATAGAAATAGTATTATATGCTGCAAAATATAAAATATGAAATGCTTGAATGTTTGCATGTCCTTCTCTTCCTACTCGATGGTTTGGTCATTCTTTAGCATGGAAGTAACAGGTAGAGTGATATATATAAATTATACACAAACCTCCTTAAATTTTTTATTTTCCCAAAGAAGGATTGAATTCCATTCTTAGACTATAGGATAGGCACTTTGTCAATGGATTCTACCCTCTTAGGGTCAATTATGACACCATCCTTGGACATAATATATCCCAAAAGCTTTGCCTTTTATACTCTAAAGTGACATTTTTTAGGATTTAGTGAAATGCCAAACTCCGTACATCTAATCAACACTTTTTCTAGATGCTCCAAGTGTTCTTCTCTAGTCTTGGAGTACATGATAATATCATCTTGAAATACATCTTAAAACTTTTTAATTACCCTTACAAACACAACATCCATAGCTTCCTAAAAAAATATACTAGTATTCATTAACCCTTAAAGCATCCTCATATATACATACATTCCACATGGTGTAGTAAATGTGGTTTTGGGTATTTTGGATTCCTTAACCACACCCTTGTTATACCCTGAGAAACCATCTAATGTGGAAAATATCTTTGATCATGTAACAATTTGTAGTAGGTTTTTCATATTAGGCAAGGGGTAATTGTATTTTAAATAAGATTTATTCAATTTTTTAAAATCCATGCACAAGTGGATTTCATCCTTCTTCTTTCATATAGGGACTAAGTTTAAAAGCCATGATGAATACCCGATGGGCTGAATAATTTCATCATCCCTTACCTTATTTAACTCATCATGAATATTAATTGCCAATATGGGGTTAATAGGCCTCTATTTTTACCTAAAAGGATTTATATTATGTTGTAATGGTATTACATGAAAAAATAAGTCTTTCCTATATGATTTTAATTTAGAATAAGACTATGCTAAATAGTCCTTGTACTTTCTTAGTAGCTGCATGTAAACTTGTATCTCATATGTACTTAGGTGAGTACACAGCCAAACCTTCTTTGGATTCTTATCAAAAACCTAATTAAATTCAATCACATATTTTGAGATGAATGAGTCTTTAATCTTGATTCTATCCACTCCATATAAAGATGCTTCTAGACTTACCAATCCTCTAGGGATTGTGTTTGTTTTTAGTTGAATAATGTTCTTCCCAAACAAGGTTTCCTTTCTATCACAAAACTCAACCATGGATTCCAAGTCTATTAGATGATCATGAAATTCTACCTCATGATTTAGAAACATCTTAATCTATTCATCATCATCAAAAACCTACCAACGATGAACATTATCTTAAATTGAAGGCCTAACAAACACCTCCACTTGATATTGATAATGAGGGTTCATATTTGTAATATCAAACTAAGCACCTAACCCTATAAGTTTGTCAGTGTTTTATTTGAAACTTCTACCTTGATAACAATGATTAAATGTGTCAAATAAATTATACAAATCCCAAATAGCGTTTTAATATTTTTTCAACCTTTTTTTTTCATGGCATAAACATTGTGAACCTATTTAACCACTAATTTAGAATCAGTTTTAACAATCAAACTTTTAATTTTGATTCATGATAAATCCATAAACTAAGCAAAAGCTCCTCATACTTAAAAATATTGTTCATGCACTCAATGGATAATTGAAAATAAAACATAAAACATTTATCATTAGGGGCATATAAAATAACCCCATCTCCATTTTTAAGTTTGGAGCAAGCCTTAACAAAACAGATCTTACAAACTTCACCTTCATTATTAGCTTCAACATCAAAAGCAACAGGATGTTCAACAACATCAATATTCCAAAAAAAATTCCAAGCTCAACATCCATGTATAATAATTCATTCAAAGCATGTTTTGGATCTTTAATTACATGTAGCATATTCAACTCTCTATAAATTTTAACCATCATACTCTCCAATAGAAAGGTGGCATATGAAATGTCGATTTGTACACTTCCACCCATGCTAGCAGCCCATTTTCATGACAACAACATCCCCAACTTAGGCAGGTAGTCCACAACTACCACATTCATATTTAAATATTTACCTAGATGCACTACCAACTATATTACCAACCGCTTGACTTTTCCAACAACTAGAACTTCTCATGAGTCCATGGCATAATAGTTATGAAAGGTTAATATAATTTTCACTCTTAGCACATTTAAGAATACCAAAGGCATCACATTATACTAATATCTTGAATCAAACATAAAATTATGGATAATCAGACCATTTATCAATAGGGTTATATAAAATGGATCCATATTCAGCTAAATTTCTACCAAGGCAGTCCCAAAATAGACATCCAGAGTGGGTTCAAAAACCTCTTATGATTATTCATCACTTTCATAGGTTGTTTGGGGTAACTAAATTTCATTTATAGCTGACTTCTCACAAAATTCTACATATTCAAATGCCCTCTTCTTATGTTCAGTTATTTTCTATAACTCAATAAGTGGCTTGGTAATTTTTAGTTGGCTCAACACTTGGGCCATATCACATATGATACACTCAGAAACAGGAGTACTTTACGGAAGGGTAAAAACATATTCATCTAGAATACAATCACTTAAGGTCTTAAGGGGATTAGGATAGGATGGATTCGCATTTTTAACAATAGTCTTCAAGGGTGGGTTTGTTTTAACTTCATTTCCACCCCCTAGGAATACTATATAGTAAAGGTACTTGATTATTAGTTGAATCACCTCTAGACTTAGAAACATAGGAAATAGGTTCTAATTTAAAATCATTTGGTGCTACTATAGTTTTCTTAAATTTCTTACTTACATCCCCTACCCTTGGAATTGCAGGGGTAGTGTCTTGAGGAACAAAACCTTGATATTTGCTTCTCATGTAGTAATGATTCTCTTGGGAAACTACTGAATTAATTAGTATCTATGTATCTTAAAATTATGTAATTCCCCCATCATATTTATTAATCATCATTGATCTTAAAAATTCAAAATCATGACTGGGTCACTCATATGTTTGTGCCATATTAATATCACAAGAAAATTCACAAGGATACATAACTTTTGTATTACACTCCAAAACTAATCAACAGTAGTAAAACTCATAAATTCCATAGAGGTAAATATCTTAATTTGAGGACTTTGACAATTGAACATCAAAATCTCATCAACGGATGATGCATACTCAGGTTCATCTACATCTTCATCAATCGATTAAAAAATATCACATGGTGAATGTGGAAGAAAGTACTTGTCACACAAATCAATATCAATGTCATAACCTACAACATTCACTTTAGTATTCAATGGATCAAGCTCTTCTTTTACATCACCTCTATTATTAGTTCTATCCATTCTTTCTTCACGTGTAGGCATCTTCCCTCTATCATTATCTCAATTATGGAAAGCAGGCCCCATTTATGTTTGATTCAGATTTGGATTCCTCTCTTTATTGGTAGACACATGAGGGATCCCTTTCTCATATCTAACCAGCTTTAAAGATATCTCTTTTATAGTGGAGGCAAAATTTATAATAGTCTCCTCAATCTTGGGTGTCTTTGTAGACTACATTTTTTTATATTAACCAACTTTACATTAGCCCACTTGTTCATGGGCTTTCCCACAATGTTTATATTATTCTCAATTTGGATGGCCATATTGAACACCAACTGCAAGTTCATGGGAGCCTTGTCCCTCAAGTACAATGCAACCTTTTTGTCAAAGGCATCATAATATTTGATCAAGCATGCAGTATCACTTGGTATTATGTTCTCGGGTAGCTGCATCATAACTTTGTTGACCCGCGTAATGAATTCCTACATGTACTCATTACGATTATTCTTGATGTTTTCAAACTAAACCAAAAGTAATATTGGGTCAATTCTATCACCATATTCAATTATATAAACATTTTTCATTTCTTCCCATGAACCAATGCATCCACAGGGAAGAGAATTTAACCACTCTAATGCAAATTATTCCAACATGTGCATAAATGACGTAATGCACATATCCTCATACTCAACCTCATAGTATTCAATGATATTTTAAAAATCCCTCAAGTGTTGATCACCAGTCATTGCATTGGTCCCTTCATATTTTAGAAGGCAATTCCTTATTTCATTTATGACTTCATTATGATAACCTTCCATGTCATCAAAATTGATAGGTCTAAACCTGTGAATGCAGAATGTAGGACATTCATTCTAATCTTGATCCCCCTATGCCTCATGATTTGTTTAATGGAAGGTTAAAAAATAAATGCTAAAGGTATGTGAAGGGGTGAGTGAGGTGGACTTGGTAAGTAAAACATGGGAGGGGATTCAACTAGTTGAGAATGAGCTAGATAGTAAATATATTTATAAGTTTATGAGTGACTAAGAGATCTATGAAAGTCCTAAATAATAGGAATTTATACAAAAATTTCAAGATTATCAACATTTTGTAAATCTAATCACTCCTTAGTAGGTGAACTTTGTACTTCACTAGGCCTCCAAACTTGTCTCGCCTTCTTTGATAAATACTTAGGGGTGTGACAAGTTGTTTAGATGAGTCACCTTTGAAGGATGACCATCCTTCCATCTTTAAAAACAATAAAATACTCAAAGGTAAAACATAATAAAGATATTAAAAATAGACACTGATCTTCCTTGAAACTAGATGATAATATTAGAGTCATCACTAGAATCAAAATTTTAGAATATAATAGTTACCAAACTGATTATGATACATGTTGAATTTAATGATGAGATAATAGATAAAGCCACTAAAATTTTTACAATAATATTCAAAAGGGGAAATCACCTTCCAACATACAATTTTAATAGCTCTCTACAATAAACTTAGAAGATGTAAATTATCAAATCTCTTAATTTTTGGTACATACCCAAAGCAGTGTTATGGCGTTGATGGCCAAGATAGTCCAAATTTATTAAATAATAGTAGAAAACATCACAACATGAAATACTTACAACTCTATACAAGAGTCCCTAGCAACATAACTGCCATGGTTGTCTTTACTTTCCCCAACAATAGTGCTAGTTGAGTGGTGACATTGATGAACCAAAGATAAGCAAATCAGTGCAAATATAGGTGAAGAAATTTCAAACATGAATTACTTAAAACTCTCTAAAAGAGTCCCTAATAATACAAGTGTTACGAGTGTCTTTTATTTCCATGGAAATGACACTAATTGATTTTTGGTTCCTAGTTATATACATCTTTTGCTCATCCTTGCACACTTGAATAAAATGGGAAACAAAGATGAAAAAACCCACTCATATGTCATTTCAGCAAGGGAAGGGTTTGGCATAAAGAATGGACTAGATGTAGAAAATGACTAAGAGGCACTGACAGAGGGTATGTTCAGCTCCCTGCTACTTATGGCTCAGCTTGAACCAAGGTGATAGGACCTATGGCATAGCTTAATAAAATAGATAGATTCTACAATTTAACCTCCATGGGAATTTTTTGTTAGGACTTGTTCCAAAGTCTTAACATTAGGTTAGTTTTTTTGGTACGTTAAATAAAATAATTATTGTTAATGGGGCATGCATATTTTTAATAAAGATGCCCCCATAAAATAAATTTATTTAGTTTTAGTTTTAGGTAGTTTTTATGTTTTGAGTTAATTAATTACAACTACCTTATGGGTTGATTTCTTGTAAAGATTTGGTTGTAGGATTAGTTGGATTTACCGGTCAAGGGTAAAATCTATAAAATCAATGTTTGCAATGTAAAAGGGTTAACAGAGTAATGTCACCCTTTCATGTACTTGGTTTTTTGAAAATTAATAAAATAATTGTGCACTCACATTAAGTAGGGACAAGGTTCAAATTATTTGATCGAGGAGTTATTAGTGGTATCAGAGCTTGGTTTTGTATAGCACGGTGAGTTTTGGGAGCTCGGTGAATTTGAACGAAGTCAAGGTGAAAATTTAAATTCATGAGAAATAAAATGATGTGAAATAAGGTATGCAATATCAAGCAAATATTTCATTGGTTTACATGTAATGTCAAAAGTTTGAAAAATCAATAAATTATTTTAATTTTTTAAATATTTTTGCATTTAGGCCTGTGTATTTCTCTTATACGACCATCTGGTCATTTTAGCCATTCATGCTCTATTAAATTGTATTCAAACTCCTCATCTAGCATTACAAATGAATTTTTTATCATTTAAATGTTATTAAATTCATTAATTTTTTGGTGAAAATAAACTTGTACAACCTATTTGCATATTGAAAAACTCTATAATTTTCATCCATGTATGCCATTGTTTATTGCATTCATTCTCAGCCGTTTTGAATCCAAAAACACCTAAAAATTTGGTTAAAACACCTATTTCAAATCCTCAAAGGAAAATCTGGCAATCTTTTTGATTTGTACAGCCATTGGTACAACCTTCCAACACTCTGGCTGAAATTTGAAACCAATTTCCTAAAAAAATGCCTCAAAAAATTTGTTAAACTTAACCAAAACTAGTTTTATACTACCTATATGGATTTGTAAAGCCACAGGGAGTGAGAGTAGGTGTAGGGAGAAGTTCTAAGAGCTGCCATGGCTTCCCAGGCAAAAATGGTGCAGGGATAAACACAAGCAACTATTTTTTTTATGTTTCTAAAGTTTGGTTATCAAAAATTTATCTTAGATGGGTCCCATGTGAGAAGCTTGGTTGAGAAGGTTAAAAAGGGAAAAATCTAAGATTTATTTACATACATGTAAAAAAAAATTATTTTCCCTCATAGATAAAATCTAGCATAAGTACAAGATTCTACGTATTATATTTTGAATGTGCTCTTAGAGAAATTGGTTAAAGTTATTTTGTAAGAATCTTGCATGTAGGAGGTCAAGGGTTCAAATACCTTATTTTTGGAAGAAATTGATTTAGAATATACTTTTTGTAGAAGGAATATTCCCTTTTAATTTTCTTTTTTTATGCCTTGAAAGTTGTGAAAAGCATACTTATTGGATAATAGTGTTTTAAAAATTAAAAAAGGGGAATTAAATTCTATTTATTTTACATTGTTGTGGTGACATAAGGGTATAATTGGTGGAATAAGGAAGTAAGTTGGAAAAATAAGGGTGTAATCAATTTATTTCTGGTGAGTTTAAGTGTAAAACCCATAAAAAATTCTTTTTTTTCTTTTTCTCTCTATGCGGAGGTTAAGTGAAAAACCTCGTAGAAGCAGTGTCTTGTGAAGTGAGTGTGATATTTGTTTCATATATTTTTCATTTTGTCAAACTTTTCTCTACTTGCTTTTATATCAAGATGCTAAATATTCAAAAATTGCTTTTAGATCATGATAGATTAACAATGTCCAATTATTCTAATTGGAAATGATTAATGGAGGCTTCACTAGTTTTTAATGAGTTATGGGATATTATTAAGAATGAAAATCCCACATTGCCAATAAAACATGATAAATTAGATGCATTTAATTTTCATGATTCTATGGCCTTATCTCTCATTATATGTTGTTGTACTCGTGATACTTATGTTCATATTGAAAATTCTACTCATAGTTACACTGCATGGAAAATATTGTCAGATTTGTATGATAAGAAACATAATCATAAGAAGATAGATATTCATATGTAATTGTTTACCTTGTCATTAGATGAAAATGGGGATATGGGAGAATATATGTCTAAATTGAAAAATATCACTACTAAGTACACTAAAGCTGGGTTTGTAAAACTAGATGATGACCTCATAGTCACTACTACTTTGAAAGGACTACCTGGGTCCTATAGGAATTTTGTTGAAATGTTTCATGTCTCTGACAAGATCATAGGCATCACCTATGATAAGTTGGCTGAGTCACTCATCTAACATGACATCTCTCTACCCAAGAAATCTAAGAAAACTGAAGAAGCCCATGTTTTAGAGTCAAAGCCTAGTTCATCTTCATCTGGGCATCAAAACAATAGAGGACACAGTTATAGATGGGGTCAAGGTTATAGAGGAGGTAGATATCAAAATAGAGGTAGGGGTTATTCAAATAACCAATAATCTAACCAATCACATTCACATGAAACAAGTGATCGAGGACATGGTCACAACTCATATAGGGGTAGAGGTCAAGGTAGATCAGATATTTAGTGTCATAGATGTGGAAAATTTGGTCACATTGCCTCATAATATAGGATTCCTTTTGGTAAAATACAGAGGCCACAAAAAGTGACTAAGTCTAACTCTACTCAGTATGATAATCATGACTATGATGAGTCCAATAATGTTTGCCATGAATCTTTATGCACTACTTTGGGGCACATTGATTATATTGAATATGAAGCTAGAGATGAGCTCACAGATGTATGGGTTTTAAACACAGGAGAAACCAAACACATGACATTTACGAGAGATTTCTTTTGGTCTTTCAAGGAAGCTTCTCTCTATCTATTTGCCTTAGTAAATAAGTTTATTCATACACCACTAGGACTTGGATCTTTTCAGATTCTTCTTCCTAATGGTTCTATAAAATATTTGGAGGATGTTTAATATGTTCCCACATTGAAGAAACACTTACTTTCTTTGGTAACTATTAGAAAGAAAGGTTATCAAATAGTGCTTGAAAATGGGCTCATTTACATCAATTTAGTCAAGGATGATTATAAAACAATGTATACAAGATATGAAGATGGAAACTAGGCTATATTGCATTGTAAAGTGCTTCCTCCCACTATAGAGCTTGTGGCAGTTATTGAGACATGTATTGGTACTATGTCTACGCAGTGGTTATGGCATATCCACTATGGATATTTGAATATCAACTCTTTAGTGGATTTGAAGAGATATGGTATGGTGAGAGGGTTTCCCACTTTTTGAAAATATAGTATTCTTTGTGAGTCATGTGTTTTAGGTAAACAAAATCAGGAAAAATTTCCTAAATAGACATCATAGAGAGCTAACAGGTGTTTTTAGTTAGTTCATAGTGATGTATGTGACATGAAAAAGTCATCCATTGATGGGTGTAGATACTTTGTCTTGTTTATTGATGACTTTTCTTAGATGACTTGGGTATATTTTATGGAAAAAAAATGAAGTTTTCACTAAGTTTGTTGATTGGTTATACTTAGTCAAAAAAGAAACAGGTTCACATTTGGTCACTCTTCATTCAGATAATGGAGGTTAGTATACCTCAAATGAATTTTTAGATTATTGTCGAGAACATGGAATTCATCGACAATATAGTAATGCTTATACTCCAGAACAAAATGGAGTATCTAAATGGATGAACAGAACTTTAGAGGGCAAAACACGTGCCATGTTGCACTATAAACAACTTGATGATAAGTTTTGGGTAGAAGCCATTGATATTGTAGTGTATTTGATAAACAGGTCCCCAACAGTTGCACTTTTGGGACAAACTCCATATGAGGTATGGTCTGGGTTTAAACCAAAAGTTAAACACTTGAAAGTGTTTGGATGCCTTTATTTTGCTTTGGTTCGTATTAAACATAGAATTAAGTTAGAACCACGAATTCAAAACTACATCTTTCTTGGTTATTATAAAGATAAAATGGGTTTCATTTGCTTTCATAGGATAATAGAAAATTCATAGTGAGTTGTGATGTAATATTTGATGAGATTGGGACTATGAACACTACAGAGATTAATTCTCGACTTGATAAATTAGAGAGGAAATATACAAAAAGAGATAAGGGTTTGAATAATCCGGATAACTCTTCAAAGTTGTGGTATGAGACTCAAATTCCCTCACTTTCCTCTCCTTCATCTACAAGTTCACAGGTTGATGACTTATAAATTTTTGAAAATTCTCTAAGTCCCCCTTCGAATGATGCACATGATTAGAATTCTGGAGTCCCTGATTTGAATAATTTGACTAAGTATCCAAAATGGGCTCAAAGTACTTTTTTTGACTTGAAATTAGATGAAGTTGGTTTAACAGGGCCCAACAAATCTTGAAAACATGTAAACTATGCTATGGTTTTTACTACTTCTTCCTCTAAGCCATCCACTTTTGAGGAGGCATCTACTGAACATGTTTGGCAATAGGCAATGAAAAGTGAGTATGATGCCATTCTTAGAAATAATACGTGGGTTTTAGTTGATCCTCCTCCACATGTTAAACCTATAGGATATAAATGGGTTTATAGGACTAAGTATAAATCAGATGGCTCCATTGATAAACATAAGGCAAGACTTGTTGCAAAAGGATATGCACAATAAGACAGTATTAACTATGAGGAAAAATTTGTACCAACTACCAAACGACACACTATTCATATGGTACTTGCCTTAGTAGCATAAAATGGTTGGAAAGTACATCAATTGGATGTTAAAAGTGCTTTTTTAAATGGTGATTTATAGGAAGAAGTATATATGAAACAACCTCAGGGTTTTGACCAGGTGGGTGCTGAACACAAAGTGTGTAAATTGATAAAATATTTGTATGGGCTCAAATTGGTACCCAGGGTTGGGTATGAGAAAATGGATTCATATTTGAAATCCATTGGTTTTCATCATAGTGAATCTAATGATACTCTCTATTTTTGAGTGCAGGGTAAGAAAATGGTGATACTTGTTCTCTATGTCGATGACTTATTTATCACAGGTAATGATGAAAACCATAACAAGTCTATTCAAAAGGAATTAAAAGATGGGTTTGAGATGATAGATCTTGGACTTATTCACTACTATCTAGGCATAGAATTAACTAAGAAAGAGCATAGTATTTTCATTTCACAAACTAATTATATTTTTGAGTTATTAGATAGGTTTGGCATGAGTGATTACAAACCTTCCCTCACTTCTAAGGAAAGTAACTTTAAATTTTCTAAGGATGATAGCAGTGCCTTTTTCTATGGCACCACATATAGACAATTGGTGGGAGGTTTGATATACTTGATGACTACCAAGCCTGATATTTCATTTTCAGTTGGAATTTTATCTAGCTTTATGCATGAGCCTAAAGAAATACATTGGCATGAGGGTAAATGAGTACTTCATTAACTTCGGGGAACAGAAACATATGGCCTTTAATACTACCGTAATAAGAACATCAAACTTGTTGGATATTGTGATGCAGATTTTGGCAAATGTGTGGATGACAGAGTGTCAACCATAGGATACACTATGCATATGGGTTTAGTGGCCATTGCTTGGTGTTGTAGGAACTAGGAATTATTGGAAAATTGATAAACAAAATCATAGTATATTTCAGCATGGGATTCTTCCAAAGAAATTGTTTACCTACGTCGTATTCTTGAAGATCTTTAGGTTTCTCAGTTTGCTCCTACACAGTTATACATTTATAATCAAAGTGCAATCGAGATGTCCAAGAATCCTATGTTTCATGCCAAAACAAAACATATGGATGTCAAATACCTATATTTATGAATGATGGTGGCAAAGAAATCTCTTGATCCAATATATTTCCCAATTGCCGATCAGATAGCTGACATCTTCACAAAACCCCTTGACAAAATCAAATTTGGAAATTTTAGAAAAATGCTTGGTATGTGTCCAAAGATATTAATTTGGATCACAGGGGGGTTTTTTAGGACTTGTTCCAAAGTCGAACGTTAGGTTATATGTTTTGGTAGGTTAAATAAAATAATTACTTTTAATGGGGCATGCATCTTTTTAATAAAGACACCCCCATAAAATAAATTTACTTATTTTTAGTTTTAGGTAGTTTTTATGTTTTGAGTTAATTAATTAGAAATACCTTACAAGTTGATTTCCTATAAAGAGTTGGTTATGGGATTAGTTGGTTTTACCGATCATGGATAAAATCTATAAAATCAATGTTTGAAATGTAAAAGGGTTAACAGAGTAAAGGCACCCTTTCATGTACTTGGTTTTTTGAAAATTAATAAAATACTTGTGCACTCGCACTAAGAAGGGACAAGGTTAAAATTATTTTATCAAGTAGTTATCATTTTTTATAGAAAGAATAATTGTGACCAAGGCAAAACCAAACTTGTACACTCCACCCGAGAAGGGTTGTCACATAGAATGCATAGAAGTACTATGTCATATACAAGCTACTGAATATAGATATGTATGTGGTTACAACCTTCATTCTAAAGAATCTTCGATAAATAGGTAAAATAAAATACTGTAATTCTGGTATTTAATGTACAAAATGTAAAGACATGTTATATATGTATGATTTTATGCACTTGTAGGAAATTAACACTATGCATATGCAAAGGGTGTATTATTTTTAGGGTAGTATATTTAGGTAAATATGAAGAGTGGTGGTGTGCTGGTCATTTTCAAATATCAAGGTATCTTTCAACATTCATGACAATATTCCTTTGCAAAGATATATCAAAAACTCATAATCAAGCCAATGGGAAATACCAAATGATCCCTGAAAGAATAAAACATACACTAAAACTAGAGTTTCAAATAATTTTCCATATCAAATCCATAAACTCAGGGGGCCCTATAAGTCATTCAAAAACATATTTTCAAACTAGACTGTAGAAAGGGTTTATAACCTAGATATTTGCACAAAATGATAACCAATAATGAACACAGACCTAAATATCCAATCAATAGTATTTGAAAAGCATAATACTATATTTCATCAATAAGAAATAATAAATAACACAAGTATTTTCCTCAACTTTGAAAATAAACTTTACTTACATTATTGTTTGTAAATGTTACCATGGGGACGAGCATGGTGAGATTTTTCAATGTTGGACAAGGGAGACATATTACAAATACTCTCAAATATTTATGATGTGTATATAGATATAACCACCATATAAAGGGAGAAAAGGTATACACATAGTAGTTGATCCCAAAACATTGAAGGACCTAGACTTAGGGGAAAATAAACAACTAATAACTTCTAAATAATAGAGGTGAAGCCCCTGATTTATAAACTTTTCTTCTTTCAAATCCTGAAATGGGAATTGAATTTTGTAAAAATTGTAAAATTTCACTCCAAGTTTCACCAAGATACTCCTATCTATAATATGCCCTTTGTCATGGCTAGAATATTCAACCCATTTGAATGAAAAATCATTTCTCTAGCTGTCTCTACAAGGAATGATGTATATTTACAACAAAAACATTGATTTATTGGCTGGAGATGTCTTTTACATGAGATGGAATGTGAAAATTAATGGTGGAGGCTAAAAAAAAATTTTAATCATGTGTAATTACTTAGAGATTCCCTTGACCACTTACTTGCATAGTTAGAACCTCCTAGACAACTGCAATTTCCCTTTATGCACGCCATAGAATAAATTTGCTCTTGTAATGATAGTATTTGGTCACTCCAGACCCTTGGCTACTTGAAAAATATTCTTTGGAGTGGCCCACCTTATATTTTCAGACCTATAATATTTCTCCCATGAATTAGCTTGAACAAGCAAAGCATTAGAAATTCAATACTTAGGTAATTTTACCTCTTTGGCTCTAACTTTTTTTTTGTTTACATTTTCCACCTTTACCTTTTTAAAAAATTTATTTTAAGGCTAACTCAACAATTTTTATTACATAAATGAATTATTTTTTACCTTTTACCATTTTTGGGAAATTTTGGCCCCTTTTGTAAAATTCTAATTTTTAAATTCCAAAATTGTAATTTTCACTTGTAGTTCCCTTAGGAAGTTCCCTTAGTAAAATGGGAACTCTAGATGCAATTTGTAAATTTTCAAAATTGTAAATTACTGTTGGAGTTTTGGATTCCCTCAAAATATCCTTTTATGGAATATGTAACTTGAACTACAAATTGTAATTTTATAAAATTACAAAATTGAAATTGGATGTGAACATTCCCCCTCATATTAAGGCCACGTATTAACTGGCATTGATTGGGAATTTGGTAGACTAAACTATAATTTACAATCTGCACAAGTACAAAATTGCAAAATTGTGTTTCTTCTCAAGATCTCCCTAAAGCTCCTCTTGATTTGGCTTTTCCTTCACTTGCTTTTACTATAAGAATTGGGAGAGTTAACCGTAATATGCAAATTTCATTTTGTAATTCGATTCTCTCATAAATATCTCTAAGGAAATTTTGAAACATCTTCTATAATTTCTAAAAGTCACCATTTTTAAAATTTTCAACTTAACTTCATTCGTATAACCAAGCTAAGCAAAGTAAACTATAGAATATTTTTACTAGAAGCCAAGATCATTCCTTGTTTACACTTTCTTGTATTCATAGGAACTCCCATTTTACTTGATTTCTAGAGCCATCAAGCACCAATTCCAAGGTTAACCAATCCAAGATTATAAATTGAAAGATTTCAAAGATACATGAGGAATCCTAAAATACCAATAAAAACACTGAATAATTTCTTTGAATTATTCAGTGTGTATGTTTCCAAAATACATCCTACCGAATCCCCTTTTTACTACCAATCATAACCATAGAGATGAGGATAAGCCTCATCATAATGAATAATTTTAGGAATAACACTCCATGCAACAATCCTCTATCCTCTAAAATTTAAAAATGCCATGGATAAAGTGTAAAGTCTTGTAATATCTATAAAATAGTTGTTCCTCCATTGTGCCATGTGTATTAAAAATATAATATGCATGGCATAAGTACATGCTCCAATAGTGCACCATTTTGCTTTACTTTGGGGGAACTTCATGGATTTTTTTTGAAACTACTAGAGCCCATCTCTAGGTCCAACATATGTAGGAGCTATATGAGATTGTTTATGTTATAACATCATTGAAGGCTCCTAGTGCTTCCATGCCATTTTAAGTACAAACCCAAGAATACACATGCCTGTAGCCCCTAGTTTCTTCTTCAATCATCATCCTTTGATCATACTATGTCAAAGGTAATGGTATAGGAGACTCAAATACCTTTTTTATTTCACATTCTTGAAGTATTCATTCCTCTAAAGACACTAATTTAACCAGTTAATTATGTGTGTTATTTACACCAGCTAGGTCTTTGAATTACTAGATATTTCTTAATTTAGAACATTGAGAATACCATTTAAAATCTACATATATAATGTTTTCCTGGTATATAATATTACAACATAGCTTGTGTATTTATTTGGGTGAGACTTTCAATTTTACTATAGGTGTATTATGGATGGTACAGTCCTGGCAAATCAATGACCAATTTACAAATTATAAATATCCTAAATTACATTTCACATTTAAAACTTTTTCCTACCCCTTCCTATTGTGGGATCCGAAGACCAATGAATAATTTAAAATTTTGAAACATTTCCAAATTGCATCATGGTTCCACTTTTCTAAAAAAACATTCCCATGGAATTATCTTACCTTATTTACAATAGTTTTTAAACCTCAAGCTTCCATCAAAACCCTAACGTAGAATTTACAATTGTATTTTAGTCAATTTTGTAGTTAACATCAATTTTTTTTCAAGCTTCCATATGGGTTCACACCATTCCACTTCAAAACTCTATCTATTTCATTCTAGATCCACATGAGAAGGCCATTTATATGATGAATTGAGACTAATATTTATGTGGCCTCCATCCTGGTGCCATCTGGGCCCATAGAAATCCACCTAGGATTTTATTCAGTGAAGCTCTTACCTTCACAGAACCATCAGTATCTAGATATGCCATAAATACCTTAACTGACAACTCATGTAATCAATGGGATAACAAGATTTGATACTAATCCATATTGTCCACATTCTTCTCTCAGTTCATCTACTAACACAACTTATATCAAGCAAACATCTTTTGTAGTAACTTTTGGAGATCCAAAGGCCCCAACTTAAAGTAAAAGATTTTGTAAAGCTATGTGTTGTTAACCCTAGGCTAAGACATTATCTTTGACTTTTTTTGGGTAATCACTAGTTGTATCATGGCACACAATCGAAGTTTTATCCCCCATTTTAAGACCATTAAAGGTAACACATGTAATGTCCATCATAGTTGGATCCAAGTAAACATAAAACCCCTAAACTTTTGAATTTATATTATCTCTATATTTAAAAAGAACAAATCCTTGAAGTGGCCCAAAATATTCCAATAAATCTATGATTGGTGGTTTTTTGAAATAATATGGTAAGCCACCAACATATATACAACTAGGTCCTTCATCTCTACGAACGGTACCTAGCATTGGATAAATGATCGCTAAGTTAAGGTGGGGATTGGGTTGACTAGGACCTAGTGCTATTTCCAAGGAGGGATTGTAGTCATTTTTCCTACTCACATGTATAGAAACACCCTCAAACATGATGCCATCCAAGTCCATAGCATTGCTAGCCTCTTAAACAATTCACATCTTCACAAAAGCAACTTTATTTTAATGGTTAATATACACCTTTATAATAATGTCACTTGGCTCTAGAATATTTCCTCCTATGGCATCCATAATGAAACTAAAATATTTAGTAATAATCTACTTATTATCCATTGAAGGAATCCCACACATCCCATACATGGTACACATCCTTCTTTTACCACTGACTTACATGTACTTGTCATCCTTCCAATTTCTCTCTAATTTTTCTTTATGCCTATGCTTCGAGATATGAAAGTGCTTCTGAACTTTATAATCTAGAGAAATTATAAATTGCTTTTAGTCGTATGATTTCTACCATGTTCTACCACATTGGTCAAACTGAATTCAAGCTTGAAATTTATACCAAGTCCCTTTTCATTGTCTACACTTCAAGGGATGTATAAGTTGGGATACAAATTACAATTTTAAATTTGTTAAGTGAAAATTACACTTCAAATTCCCATTTCTTCCATACATATTTTGTTTGCCATTCCCACAGACTTCACCCCCTATTTTAGGATTGCTTTTTATAGTTGAAACCTCTAGTAGACTTGCATGACATCATTTATAGTTTTCAAAATTACAGTCAATGTGTTGACCTCCACCACCTACAATGCACTCCAAATAAGCATTAAAACTTTATTTTATTCTTTTACATCCATATGTCATTCTATATAACGTTTATGTTTACTTTATTTTTCATGTAAAAATGTTTAGTTATGTTAAATGATGCATACATTTGCTATTTGTTTCTATATGGTCATGTCCACCATTAAGGAATGGGCTGATATATTTACTTAGCATTTAATTCTCCAATATAGTGTTGTTTTCGATGGTGAGAGGATAAAAAATTATTTTATGTGTTCTTTTACTACCACGTAGGCCCAAGGAATTCCACATAGGCTCCCTTGTTTACTGGCTAGCATATGAAACATCATTGTTAATAACTACATGGATTTTAATTTCCCAACATAACACTATTTTATTATATCATATCCCTTATCCATGTTATAATAACTAGAATTTAATGATAACTCTAGAGGGAAGTTCCATACTTCATGTTGTTGAGCAACATTTGGGATGGAGTATATATATATATATATATATATATATATATATATATATATATAATTTAATTACTTGTCAAGGAAAATGGACCAATCAATGAATTGTTCGTAAATAAATTAGGGTTTATTCCCTTCTTGCATCATCTCCATACATAACCTAAAACCCGTTTCATAAACCCTTGTAATTTTTTTGAGTAATATCCTTGAATCCCCATTGACCCTAGAAGATTATTAAAATGTGAAAACATTAAACAATAGTTAAAACTCAGACCTTTCAATGTTCAGAAAACATGAACATGAGAATGAGGTTTTATTTTAATGACTATATAAATGGAAATTTTATAACTTTAATGCAAAAACAAGACCTCTTGACCCCACGTGAACACTCATAAATAAGAAGCTGGCTAAAAAAACAAGTATTTATACTCAACAAGGGTAAAACTACTTTAGTCAAATTTTGGTCACTAACACCAAGCTCCTTCAACTTCTATTTCCACTCCTCCTACAAGTACACATACCAAGAGTACTCATAGGTGTATCTGTTGTTTCTATAGCATAGATAAAACATTCATACATGCATTATCAAAAGTTTCAACAATATATCAACACCTTGCACCCCAATAATCCTCATCCCTGAGATAAGGCTTTACCTCCCCTAAAAATATTATTATAGTATATTTATAAGTATGGAGAGGTATATTTTCTCTGATATCAATGTGGCACACATCACACTATTTGTTGTTGTATCATGCAACATCTCAAGGACCCCCTCCTAACCATTCATGCACCTTCTACCCTTCTTCCCATATGTCACTCTCACAATAAGGATCCCCCTTCTTCTCCAATATCTCCACCTCTTGTGGTCCCTTCTCCACCTATTGTTCCACCTCCCATGAATCTATAACCCATGGACATTACCTCACCCATGGATACTTCTCCATCAGTGAGTCCCTCTCCTATAGAACCTTCCCCACTGGTGACCACTTCATCTCCTATAGAAACCACTCCCATGCATTATTTTGAGAAGCCCCTCCATAATATCCCTCATAAGCTTGATCCTTTAAGTATTCCTACTTTTTTTTGTCAAGGAGATTCGAGTGAAGTATTTTCTCAACTTTCACTAAAGATCAATGAATCTTTAGCTATAGTCTGAGCTCAACTTCATAAAGACTTTTAAGATGTTATGGATATGTTTGAATATAAATATATAAATACTTAAGAACACATTCATAGTGTTCTTACATTTTCATTTAGATTTGAAACATTGCTCCAACTTTACATTTATCTATTTTATATCATTTGACATTTTATCAAATTCTTACCTATCTTACATTGTGACTTTGGTTTCATAATTTATACTCCTTATGATGTCATGATGTTCTCATATGGATTATTTTTCATAA